>PVIJ01011671.1:0-53484 GCA_004024925.1 Scalopus aquaticus
AAAGCAAATCAGGCTGACATCAGATTTCTCTGAAGAAACACTACAGGCAAGAAGAGATTGGAGGGACATATATAACACATTACATGCCAACAAATGCCAATCAAGAATACTCTACCCTGCAAAGCTCTCATTCCTCTATGAAGAAAAAATATGGACCTTCTCCGACAAACAGAAACTACAGAAATTCATCACTACCAAACCCCCACTCCAAAGAATACTAGAAGAAGTCATGAAGACAAAACCAACAGAAGACAGACCAGGAAACACAGAATAAGCTAAGAATTAGAACCACAAAAGGGTAAACAAATAAACAAAAAAAAATGGATGACAGTATATCAATATTAACTCTAAATGTAAATGGATTAAACACACCAATTAAAAGACACATCATAGCAGGATGGATCAAAAAACAGAACGCAACCTTCTGCCATCTACGAGAAACACATTTAATTGCGAAAGATAAACAGAGATTAGAAGTTAAAGGATGGAAAACAATCCTACAAGCAAATGGACCAAGAAAGAAGGCAGAAACAGCTATACTTATATCAGATAAAATAGACTTCAAACTTAAGAAGGTAAAAAAAGACAAAGCTGGTCACTACATCATGATAAAGGGGACAATAAAACAGGAGGATATAACAATCATCAACATAATACTCCCCAAATGAAGGAGCACCAAAATATATCAGACAATTATTATCATCCCTGAAAATAGACATTAAAGAAAATACATACATAGTAGGAGACCTCAACACCCCACTTTCTCTATTGGACAGATCAAGAAGAAAAAAAGTAACCAAGGACATTAAAGCTCTAAATAAGGACCTAGACCACATGGGATTAACAGATATCTATCAATCACTTCACCCCCGAAAAATTGAATACACATTTTTCTCAAGTGCGCACAGAACATACTCCAGGATCGATCACATATTAGGCCACAAAACAAGCCTCAACAGATACACTAAGATCAAAATCGTACCAGCCTTCTCTGATCATAAAGGAGTCAAACTGGAAATAAATCATAAAAAGGAAAAAAGAAACCTCCTTACCTCATGGAGACTGAAACCTACATTACTGGAAAACCAATGGATCAACGAAGAAATTAAAAAATATCTAGAACTGAATGACAATGAGGACACAACTTTCCAGAACGTCTGGGACACAGCAAAAGCAGTAACACGAGGAAAATATATAGCATTACAAGCTCACATCAAGAAACAAGAAACAACCCAAAGAAACAATTTAATCTCACATTTCAAAGAACTAGAAAGTGAACAACAAAAAACCCCAAAAGACAGTTTAAGAAAGGAAATAATAAAAATCAAAGCAGAAACAAATGAAATGGAAATTAAAAAAACAATCCAGAAGATTAACGAAACCAAAAGCTGGTTCTTTGAAAAAATAAACAAAATAGACAAACCACTAGCCAGGCTTACAAAGAAAAAATGAGAGAAAACACAAATAAATAGGATCATAAATACATCCTAGGGGAATAAATCAAACAATGTACAAAAATGAACAACAATGTAAAAAAGAAAAAATAAATAAATAGTTGCAGCAAATGTCTTATCCTACCCTGTTGTGCTTCTCAGGCAGGGTTAGCACACTGACTGGCACAGGGCTCACTAAATATTTGCTGATCGACATGTAGCGTTGTAATGACGGCCACAGAGGTGAAGGCCACCTTTAACTGTTGCTTCCTGTCCTCCAGAACAATGCTAGAGCTTGACGTGCAGTTGCTTACTCAGTACAACAAAATTCTGAGATCTCATTGATGCCCATTTATCGTGGAAGAAACTGGAGTTTAGTAACATGATAATGATCACACAACTAGAAGGTGTTGGGATTTAGTCCTATAGCTACAAGATTCTAAAACTACTATGTCACCCTGTACCAATAAATGACCAAATTGACAACCAATTAAAACATCCAATGATAAGAGGCAGGGTTGTGTGGATTTATGATTAATATGTGGATTTATGATGGCTAAAAATGGCAGGCAGACAACTATAACAGAAGGAGGAAGGAGATAACATGAGGATTTAGCTTTGCTATATAAGGATAATACAGGATAGTATAGCTTTGCAGGTAATGGATTTTTCATACTGGATCGCAGTTTAAACCATATTACTTAGCTTTTCAAACCCTGAATTCTAAAGTTACATTAACTAGCTTTGAATGTGTCTTTACAAACTACTAGCTGTTCTATATTGAGAAAATGACTTAAAACTCTCTGTGTACAAATTTGGCCAATAATGGCAACTCCTTCATTTGCTTGCCTTCAGGATTCAATAAGCACACGTGAAGGGCCTCCCTGTGGTGCAAGGGGTTAAGTCTCGGCACTGTGAAGCTATCACCAGCCACCGCAGCAAGAATTCGATCCCTGGTCAGGGGCCAGAGAGCTGACCCACATGGAGCAGCAGCCCTCTCCTGTCTTGCCTGCTGCTCCCTTCAGCAGAGCATTTCAGTAGCTCCGCCTGTTCTGCTCCCCACTCTCTCTGGTGAATCCTCTCACCATCCCCCCACTCCGCACCTCTGGTCTACATCTAGCTCTTGTATGCATAAACAAATAAATCTTAAAAAAATAAGTACACATGAAGTGCATAAATACCAAGCTCCAAATAAATGTCAGCTCTTATTATCAATAACCCCTCACTTAGACCAAAGCAAGAGAATCTAGACTTAAAGGCAGAAGTGGGATATTTTGCCATGCTTCAGGAGGTAGGAAAGAGCTCTGCTTTGAGCTTTCACTCTCAAACACAACAAAAAGATGGCAGACAGGTGGTTTTAGAAGAGAGAGAAAGGAAAACCACTGACGGTATCTTCAGGCTTATGAAATTCACCAAAGCGTGTCTAAGGAGAGCCTGCACTCAGGTTGGATAGCAGCCAACGACAGACACCAAGGGAGAGCCCCTGATGGTGGATGGTTAGAATTGCAGTATGAGAATCTGTGTTTTCTATAATTACCATATACAGCCATGAAGAACAATCTCAAATCTGGTCCCTGATGGCTTCGTAAGCACATGGGCAACCTAAATGCCACTTTCTTATCTGTAAAATGGGATAACCATAGTTACTCTGTGGCTACCTCATAGGTTCACTGGGAGAATTAATACGTATGTAAAGCACTGGGAACAGAACTAAATATATTTTTCTCTAATATATTTTACATTTTATAGCTATAGCCAGTCTAGACAAGTAGTATCTTTGGGTGGTTGAGATGTAGCCTTAAAAGAAGAGAGGAAATATTCTAGACTCAGTAAGATTCTTCAGTACTACAAGTATTTTCTTCTATATCGTGACTTAAATATGGGAATTTTATTAGGAAGCATTGGCTGGAATTCTCATAATTCCTTTTTAGCAACCCTATCCCTCATGGTGATCAGAAAATGTTCATTTATGCTCCAAAGCTGTGAGCTTTTAAAAAGAGTTGATATCATCAGGTGATATGTTTTGACTATGCTACAAAGAACATTTTTTTATTAATTTTTTTTAAGTTGCATCATTTCTCATTGGGGCAACACTGGTTCCAACATTGCATATAGGGGTCTAGGTTCACACCTCTTCAGATGTATGTTCCATGCCACACCCACTAGCGAGCACCCACAGTCCTCTAGCATAGTCCTCCACTGGGCTCCAGTCCCCTTTGCTTCCCTACCACCTCCTCCCCCTCTGGTGGGCTCAGTTCTACAGAGACCTTTTAGAGGAAGGCCAGGTTGTATCACAACAGTTGAGTAATTCTTTTCCAAGGGTTTACCTACGGTTTCACGGGCACAGGAGGCAAATTAAATACGCCATCCATTATTAAAAGGAGGCCACCCTAATTTCATCAGTGTCCTGATTTCTTACCCAAGCACACAGTGAGAGCTGGCACTTCATGTTGTCTGGTTTGGATCAGGGCTTTCAACGAGGTATCAGCTGCAATTTCCCTCCCTGGGCTGAAAAGCACTTGTCTTGCTCTGAAAATGCTTAGGGGCCCTGCACTCTGGACTTGGCCAGGAGAGAAAACAAACTGCAGGTTATTTGGTCCAGATGAGTCGATGCTGGGGAAAAGCCCCAGTGGCTGCCTCAGAACAGGGAAATCACAAATAAAATATTCACTTAGGGAAGCACAAACAAAGCCCCGTGGTGTGGGGGAGGCAGCCCCCGTATTTGGATACAGGCTGGGAGGAGAGAACAGAGGGCCCTTTAGATTTCGAGGAACCACTAACCCTGTGACTTTCATTCCTCTGTGAGTCCCCAGTGCTATCAGCTACCTAACATACCAAGATGCCTGTTTAGAATCTAGAGTCACAGCTTGCTTACTTTCTGACAAACTGTTGGTCAAAAGACTTCCTTAAATTACCCCAGAAACTTAAGGGAGGCTGGAGAGTTATGATAATAACAATAATCCTGTTTCTATTTTAGAAACAGAAAGGTTTCTTTTCTTTGCGAAGTTAAGGAATATTGTTTTGTATACCTACTCATTTTTCAGATAAGTTGATACAAAAGGTTCACATAGCTTTAAAATTGTTCTTATCTATTTTGTAGCAAATGGATACACTGATGTTAATGGTTTAACATTTTTTGAGCTTGTACTGCTTATCAGGCTTGGTCTAAGTATTTTACATACAATGACTAGTTCAATGCTAAAGATAATACTGTGTGGTAAGCAGACTTGTTATTTCCATTTTATAGAACTGGTCTGGGAGCTGAGACTTGTTTCGAATGTGCTGACAGTTCAGAGGCCCTTAACATCAACTAAGCCAGCTCTCTGAAATAGACTGACTGGTCAGCTGCTCAACCCACCTGCTCTTTCCAGTGGCCCTGGGTTCTGGATGTGGTCATGTGACCATGTTCTGGCCAATGGGATGCAAGTAGACAAAAGAGCACCACTTCTTTGCTAAATATATAGGCTGCTGAAGCTCTAGAGGGTGGAGTCATAAGATGACCCTAAATGAGCTGAACATGTGGACTTACTATGAATGAAAAATAAATTCTGATCACATTCGATCACTGAGACTTCTAAGTTATCCACTGCAGAAGCCCAAGTTACTTTAGTTCATGTACTCTAATGAAATTAAATGAATTGTTCGCTGTCAAAATGTTATTAGTAGTGAATCTTATGGGAGAATTGTCACTTAATTCTAAACTGCACATTTCCTGTCATTCTCCAGGGAGTGCAGCCACAATGAGATAATTCTCCTCTAACTTAGAATGATAAAGAGACACCAAACTGTGTTTCCATCTCTCAAAGAGAGTTAGTGTGAGATGAAAATTATCAGATTGCACAATCATCATTTATTGGAAACCCAGCTGGCTCTGAGGATGAGTTTATAACCTTGAGAACGAGGAACATTTCTATCTAGGTTGAGTGGTAAGGCTTCCAAAGTAGGCTAGCTGGTTTTCACAAGGTGAAGTGGTCAGTTCAGACAATGCTTAGTGAAGTGTGTCCAATGGTCAAGTAGCATGGTGATGTTATTGTAAATGACATAAAACACGTCATACTTACTAAATAAGGACACATGATTGGTAGGCCTAAAAATTCTGGTATTCTTGTCCAGCTGTCTGCTGCAGCCACTGTGGGTCAGTATTATTGGATTATTCCTGCTTATCTCCCTCCCACCTTTGGTGAGTTAACTCCCACTGTCTTTAGGACCTCTGCTCATGTATAGTCTTCTCAGGTAGCTTTCTATGATATCTCAAAATGGAAAGGGTCCCTGTTATGCCTTCATAGGCCACCAGGTACCTGTTGTCAAAGCATCGGCCTCCAATTTTAATTTCACATGAATATAATTACTGCATTAACACTGTCGAATGAATAAAGGATTAACAGATTCCCCCCACTGAACTATAACCTCTATAAGAATATGGAATTATGTTTGGCTTTGCTCACCATTCCATCTCCAGAACCTAGTACACTATTAGGCACATAGCATGTGCTCATTCATTATTTGTCAAACAGATGAACAAACAGGGGAATGAATGAATGCCTTCATATATTTAATGGAAAAGCTGAGTTAGTGAATATGCCATACCTGGATTCACTGTAAAAGCTAGAAATATAATTTAGAATGCTTGACTTCCAGAGCCACTGCTGGTCATCTTCTAAATGGCTCTACTGAGAGAGACCACTCCAAAGAAAGTGGAATTTGCATATCTGACCATCACCCCAGAACAAAAGTCCATGGCATAGCGAATATGATTCTTCCTTGCAGGAGGCCAGTGACTAGCTTCTCTGAGTCTCTGTGTGGTATTCTAATTTATAGCACCTCCCAGTGATGTTGAAAATCAAAAATAGAAGAATGCATTTGAAAGTAGTTTTATATGCATGAATCATTTCCTTGAAGTTAGGAAGTGTGAAAAACTGTCTCTCAAATAATGGGGTTTTGATAAGATACCAGTTGTGAAAAACAGGACATACAGAAGATGTTATACAAAGACTTTTCATTTAGTTAAATAATAGTAGAGGAATTAGAATCCCCAAAAGTCTCTATCAACTCCACCCCAAAATACAACTTAAGTTAAAAACTGGATGCTTCTCTTCTAATGAAAGTACCACCTCCAAATCCCCACCTGAGTAGAAATTTAGAGGTCCTCACTAATCAAGGTAGCTTGATATTGGCCAAAAGCTAAAATTCTGAGTTGATTTCCATGGCACTTTCACATAGATTAGTATAAGTAGAGAGGGACAGATTGAACCAAAGTGAGAGATGGTTGATATAGCAACTGACAACTAATTTTAAACCTCCAAACTAAGTATTATTTTCTCACTTGAGCCAAAGGAACTGCCTTCAAGGAAGATGGAAACATACCCCATGTCAGACTTGAAAATATTTTACAAACAAAGTAAAAACTGACCTGTTACATTGCCTATAAATCCTGTCCCATGTCAAAGGAAAAAGCAATTAGAAAACTCAGGAGTAAGCATTTCCTCCCCCTGTCCTATTGCAAAGATGTGACTCCATGTCAATCCAGCAGTGTTACAGAAGACAGTGTGACATTCCAGCACACTGATGGAAAGGCAAACCAATCATCCTTTCCTGACAGATACCAGCCATCGTAATGAGTGGCAAAAAAGGTTAAAACATGCAAATGCACACTTGACAAAAGTTACAAAGAAATCTAATACATTTGCTAATTGCTCTGTCTTGGTGCAAGCCTTCCCCACCCCTCTCACCCCCCCCCCTCGTTATCTATAACACATGTTGTGTATCACTGGAAAAAAGACTAAGCCCCATACCATATGTAGTCATTAAATAACACAAAGGGCAGAGTCCTTTGAAAACATACATTGCCATAACGAAATGATGAAAGGGGAACAGCAAAAATAGCAAATTGAGGATCCAAGCCTGATGTTCCACATGTGGGAACGTTTGTTGGAATCGGGCATCATTCACCGCGCCCAGGCTGGTCCTATTAGTTATTTAAGGAGATACTAGTGAATCACTGAAAACCCAGTCTCATTTTAGAGGAATTGCTCATCATTAGGACAACTGGCCGCTGACGTCATTGTAATAGATTGTGCACATAACTGGTAATCTGCATTTTCAAACAGCACACATTTCTAGAAGCTCTCAGTTTTAGAAGCACCTTTTCCACTAATAAGAAAATATGCAAAGTGTTCTTTGTGACCACAAACCCCATCAGCCTCATGTATTAGTTCACATATTGTCTTGTTTTTCTTATGGTGTAGGTGGGAAATAGATTGCTAGATTTCAGGCCTGGCTCTGAGGATCACAAAGAGCTAGTGTTAGAGCCCTGGGTTAGAACTGCCCTATTTAAGTTAAAAAGAAGTCTCCTTAAATTCCTGACACTTGGGTGACCACTCCAGCGCCTGGTCTGTACTTCCTTCTAGAAGTAGCAGTGATGAGTGTGATTTTAAAACCACTTAAGAAACTGTATTTCTTGGAGGACACAGGGACTGTGCCCTGGTTCATTTTCCCAGTCTGCGTTTCTCCAATACAATTTATATCCTACAATCAGGAAAACCAGGTATGTTGCCTCTTTGCGCTTTGTTCAGCAAGCATCAAGAAATAAAAAACAGAAACAAAGCTGACAATTCTCAGGAGGGGCGCAGTTTCTACAAATAGACCAAAAACCAAACAAACAAACAAAAAAAAAAGAAATAAAGAAACTAATGACATCCAACTTAAAAATATAATAATCTAAAACAGACTTACATATGCCATACATATGTGTTCTACATCTTTGGGGCCAGAAGCAATTTATGGCAGGGTAATAATTCAGGTTGTTCGCCTTTTTTTCCCTATAGTTCATACAGCACAAGCAGAGGTGACAAGGGGGAGAATAAGGAGGTACAGAGGTGGATTCATGGTGAAGCTAATGAAGCTGAAACTTCACGACTCCCTGCTCCTTGGGTTCTCTTCGAGGTCTCTGGGATGATTCCTCGTGGTATGTGCCATATTTACATAAATGAGCTATTTTAATGGCCATCAGTTATGACTACTGTCTCTTTCCCTGCTGACTTCCCCTCTGTGAAACGTCTCCTTTTGGTCAGACAGTATCAGAATGGCCAAGAGCATATTTCAGAATTCAGCTAAGGAGAAGGTGAGTTGGGATAACTATAGTTTGGATCTAGAGGGATCTGTCTGTCTGTCTATCTATCCACCTAGCTACCTACTTACCTGAATACCTACCTACCTACCTAGCTACCTACTTACCTATCTTCCATCTAGGTATGAAAAAATGGGAATAAGTGATATCAGTATAGAAATGCCTATAGAGAAATGTCTTCCAGCCGTACTCCTTATTCCGATGTGATGGCTTAACCTGAGTCGTCCATGAAAGTAGATTCAGACATAACTACAACTTACACCTGAGAAATAAAATTTAAAGTACTAGGAGCTAGAAGCTAGCCTGAGAGAAATCTTTAAATTGTCAGACTGGTAAAATTATAAGCAGAGAGTTTGTTTCTTATAATTTCGAGTCAAAAGTGGAAGTTTTTCCTGTCAGAAAACTACATAATAAACAATATATGCATAATAAGCATACTTACAAAAATATAAAATAATTTTCTTTATCAAAATAGAATGCAGTTGAATTTGTCCAGAATTCCTGTGGAGAAGGTATATACCTGTACTTTTACTATAAATATCAGCTATTTTTGATAATAGATTAAATGTAAAAAAAATGAGAGAAGGCTTTTGAAATTCTGAAAATTTGCACAATATTTCTAATGACAAGTTTTGACTCTGAAAGAAACTTTCTAAACTAATAGTAGTTAGAGGACAGATTTTGATCAGTCATGCTAGAGAAAAAAACAACCTAGCTTCCTCTTCTCATTTATAGAAAATATTACAAAATCTTTGCCTCAATCAGTGGAGTTTGAAGAATAGGCAGAAAGAATATGGGAAAATAAGTGTAAGAGAAACATGGAGCTCCCATACGACCCAGCAATACCACTTTTGGGAATCTACCCAAATGACACAAAAACACTAATCCAAAAGGATACAAGCACCCGTATGTTCATCGCGGCACTGTTCACAATAGCAAAGGTATGGAAGCAACCCAGATGTCCAAAAATAGATGACTGGATCAAGAAGATGTGGTACATATACACAATGGAATACTATTCAGCATTCAAGGAAGATAAACACATGCAATTTGCAGCGACATGGATGGAATTAGAGGGAATCATACTCAGCGAAACAAGCCAGAAAGAAAGAAAAATATCTAATGGTTTCACTTATAACAGTACTATAGGGAAACCAAATAGGAGAGAGACACTTGGGGGAGTAGGGAGAGGGGGAGGATAAGGGCACAAAATGGAGTAGAAAAGAACACAAGGGACCATGGAGATGGATCACGGGTGAATTGGTGTTGGGCTACCCAAGGGGAATACAAAATGTAAAAGATATAAATAACAATAAAAATATATATTTAAAAAAAAGAGAGAGAGAGATGTTTTCCGCTGTTAGTAACCTCATGTTATTTTTCTGGATTTTTTTATGCTTATGATATTTGTCAGCTTTCTTAACATTTGTAACATGTGATTTTTCTTTTACAACACAGTTTGTATTATATTTTTCTTTCAAAGTTTCCCTATCCTGATAATAGAACTTTCAGGCTCCATATAATTAACCCTTGTCTAGGGCCATAACGTGATTAAGAAAAAAGTACTAAGAGACACTAGAAAAATGAAAGTTCCTGCAGAGAAGAGACTGAAGTCGCT
Organism: Scalopus aquaticus; assembly: GCA_004024925.1. Lineage (NCBI taxonomy): Eukaryota > Metazoa > Chordata > Mammalia > Eulipotyphla > Talpidae > Scalopus > Scalopus aquaticus. The sequence continues at coordinate 10,178 of PVIJ01011671.1, forward strand.
GGAATCATTGTTGGGAACTGGAGTGGGGCCTGGAAATGAAGAAAATGACCCTCCAGAGCTGCAGCTGAGCCCCATTCTCGAGAAGGGCACTCCCATGCTGAGGAGCAAATCACACCCTACTCACAGGTTTGAATAAACAGGGGGAGCACATTCATTCTTGCAATGATAGAACAGTTAGTGATTATTGTGTGCTTAGATATTCTGAGCAATGGGCTTAATTTGATCTGTTTGAATTAATCCTCATGATAACCTTGTTAAGTCATTACAAACGACCCTCCTTTTCTAGGTGTCACATAATACTTTTTGGCCCTCCAATAGTGGTTTCTAGTAAGATCATGAATCATATGTTAAGAATACAGACTGCCAGTACTACCCTCAGCTGCTCTTAATCATTAGGTTTAAGGTGGGGCACATGACGTGTGTGTGTGCGTGTGTGTGTGTGTGTGTGTGTGTGTGCGCGCGCACACGCGCATGCATAAATATACATATACATACACTTCAATTCTGATTCTCATGCAGCCTAACTGGGGTCTTGCGAGCATCTGCTTAACTACCTTTCAGTAGAATGAGGCTCCTTCTGCTCACAGGCTCTCTAGGTCAACTCCATGTTAGAATCACCTGGAAAACTTTAGCAACATACCAATACCCAAGCCCAAGATCAATTAAATCAGAATCTCTAGGAGCCAGGCCTCAGCGTGAGTGGGTTTAAAGCCTTCCAGTTGAATCTAAAAAGTTCAGCCAGGAATGGACACCCATCACCTCAGCCAGCAAAGTGTCTTTCCACCACGAAAGCATCATTATGAAATAATAGAATATACAGATTGCTCTGTCCCTGGTTCCTGGCACAGAGCTCCCAAAATCCTTGTAATTTCCTAAGTGATAAGAGCACTAGGAACACCTTTGACCCTTGTTCCTGACACAGGACTCCCAAATCCCTTGGAATTTCCTGGGATATAGGACTGACTTTTGTTTGAATGAGGCGACTCAGGGTGAGCTCCTGGATGGCTTCCCAAGAGGGACTAGTCATCACAAACACCAAGCCATGATGAGAAACCTGGAGCTTTTAGTCCCACCCTCCATTCTCTGGGAAGGGGAGTAGCTAATGATCAAGTTAACGACTGAGCATAAGTAACACGATGAATCCTATATTTGTCCTAATATCATGGGGCTCGGAGCTCTTGAGCTGGTGAACACATCCACATGCTGGGAGTGGGGTGTACCCTAACTCCCTGAGGACAGAAATTGCTGGACTCAGGACTCTCCCAGACCTCAATCCATGTGCCTCTTCATCTGCCTGTTCAGCTGCATCCTTTATAGCATCCTTTAATAGACTGATAAGTGTAAGTATTTTCTGGAGTTGTGGGAGTGAGCTGTTCTAGTAAGTGATTGAATCCAATGGGGAAGAGGTCATGGGAACCTCTAATGCGTAGTCAAATCCAACAGAAGTTGTGGGTAACTTGGGCCCCATTATGGGACAGGTGTCCGGAGTGAGGGCAGTCTCATGGGACTGAGCCCTCCCCAGTGGGGTCTGTGCTAGTCCAGGTAGGGTCAGCATTGCTTGAAGTGGAAGCCCCACACCCCTGGTGTCAGATGTGCCCTGAGTAATACTGGATGAGAGTAAAGGAGAACCCAGAGCCCTTCCTAGACAGTTGCTTAAACAAAGCACAATCCCATGGGCATAGATGCACCTCATCACTAACAAAAGTACTCTTGGTGACTATTTCCCAATCTAAACAGTAAGAATATGGTATACTAAAAAACATTTCCCATTTGTATATATGTTCGTACTTGCAGCACACTTTCTTAAACATCCCCTTAATCTTTCCATCCCTATAGAGCTATTTGTTTCTATGTTATACTGAGGAAACAAAGGCCATGGAAGAATAAAAGATTTTCTGGTAAAATCTTCCTCATGAAAAGTTACTCTCTGCTTTTCTCACAAAGACTCAAATGCTGAAAAATGCAATCATTTATTTTTCTGGTCTCTCCCCTGGAGGCTGTGAGTCCCTGAGGGTGGGCCTGTATTTTGGGGGATGTGCAGGGGCTAAGAGCAGGTAAAGCTGCCTGGGAGGGTGGGCCTAGTCTGGAATGCATGCAGACCACCCTGGGCCAGCACAACTGTTTTGTTGTGGCTTTTCCCACCTTCTTCAGGGCTCCCCTGAGCTCTGCAGACAGCTCACTGGGCAACTGAGCCTTTCAGGTTGGCCCGCTAGTTTAGACTTGCTATCCTGGCTTCTCCCTCAGCAACTGCTTTCTAGACTCACCCGTGGGAAGGGATTCCCCGCAGCAGCAGACATGGCTGTGTGGGCTGACCAGCTGGGTTGGCCAGAGATGGGCAAGCATGAGGTGGGCCAGGCGCAAGCTGCTGCTCGGTAGGTGTGTGATGAATGCAGGTTGAGGGTGAGCAGGAAGACATTTTTTTTTCCCCAAATAAAACAAAGTTCAGTACAATTAGGGCCTTAAAGAAAGTCCTGAAAAAGCCCCCTGAGGCAGGTTAGCCCAACCCACTTACTGGATTTAGAAGCTCAGACTTCATAAAACTTGATGAGACACAAGGAGGAGATGATAAGAAAGTGTGATGGGGAGGCCAGGAGCCAGGGCCCCCAAACTTATTTGTAATCACAGTAACAACTAAGAAGACAGAATTAGCTTGACTAAGGAATGATCCCAAAACATCAAATTGTTTGAGAGTTGAATTTAAACCAAGGTTTCAGAAAAAGCTCCTAATTGACAAACCCACCACGTTACTGCTTGAATTTCCCACATGGGGCTTTTCCCCCCAGAATTCTTTCACATTCACAATTCATTACTGCAAATATTTTATAAATCTTGCGGAGGGGTTCTCTCAACTTTCTTTTATGTATGATCTACAACAGGCTTCTTTGCTGTTTATAGGAAAACTACAGGCATGTGCTCTTCAAACAGGGATTCTAGGGAGAAAAAAAGACTGTATATCTAGAAACGACTTGAATTATCTTTGCCCTGTCTGCCAGTGGGCAGATGGAGAAGCAGGAGCACTAGGGGAGATGGCAAGGGGTTGGTGGGACCTCTGTGCCCCTCTGTGAGGTCAACCAAGGGCTCGTGGTCTCTTCCAGAGAGCAGCCCTTTCAGTGACAGTTCAGACATTCCACGAAGGGTGGGGGAAGGGGCTATTGGTGTTGCATTCTTTAGCCATCAGGGCTCATGAGGGGATTATACGCCCACAAATTACACCTACAAGTCCAGAGGCAGCTGTGCCTGCTCCATTCCAAGCAGCGTGGTAAGCCAGCTAACAGAGAGAAGGCCAAGCCACTCTCAGGATAAACTGCATTACCCAAGACTGTCAACGGAAGAAGAAATAACGACACCCCCTTTCAGGATCCAGGTCAGGGGAAGACCTCCCCTCTTGCCTCGCTGCCTTCACCCTGTTCTGTCTGGCTCAGCTCAGGCTTGGCTTGGCTGTTAGGACTGAAGTTCTTGAGACAAGCAGGGACCTGGCTTAATGCCACCAACCCAGACAGATGGATGGGGAGCAAACACTCTTGTCTCTCCCTTTTCAAGTGCTCTGTATTCCCAGCCAATTGCCGCAGAAGGGCCACCTCCTACAGACATTTCTCTATTTTTCTTCCTTTTGAGAAAAAGAGGCTGCATGTGAACATCTAATCTCAGAGGGGGAGGGAGGAAAGGATGGAGGTGAGACTTAGGGTTCTTCCCTCCTGTCTCCTGCTCTGCATAGGTCCCTTACCCCAAAATATGCACACACAAATATGTATACGCACACATACATATACAACACACACAACACAGTTGTGTATATAACACGTGGGCATAATTATGTGTACACACAATGCACACCCAGATGCATGTGCGCGCACATAACACACACATGCACATACATGTACACAAACACACAGGCACACACACAGAGAAAACAACGGCATTTCTTGTGAAGAGAGCCTGACCTCACGCAAAGGGCATCCTCATCTTTGTAGTCAGAAATTTTTGGTTTAAATCACAGGGCTGTGTCATTTACCCACTGGGTGGCTTTGAACAACCTGAGACTTCCTCTGAATTTGTCACTTCCTCTCCAGAATGGTGACATAGGCACCTACTTTAGTCACTTGTTGGAAAACTGAGTTGGATTTTGCAGGCAAAATGCCTCTCACAGTGCCCGGCACCTAAGAGGTGAGCCGCGATTCATGTTCCCCTGCTCCCCTTCCTTTATCATGACATGCTACCCAGTCGTAACATGCAGTGGCTCACACCCCTACCCAGCCATTCACCACCAACTTCTCACGCCTTAAAGAAACACGCGAAGAGCTTGCAGTCCCACCTGGTAGACAGCCCTGGAGAAGCACCACGGTCTCAACATCAGCTGCAGGACCCGCAGGTTTCCCTGTTGGCATGTCCTCAGCACCCGGCAAGTCAGGCCCCACACCAGGCGGTCCAAGTTACGCAGCGGGTCCTCCGAGCCCAGCGGCCCTGCAGCCATGCCAGCTCCAGTCCTGCCTTCAACCCTCTGGTCCCAGGCCCCACGTACAGGGCTATGTTCTTTTAGTAACACAGAGTTCAAATGTCACTAAGATGCAATCAGGCAAGGGAAAAATGCAGTCAAAATAGCTGTTTCCTCTTGTTTCATTCTCCTCTCCCCCACCTTCCCTTTCTACTGCATGCACTAATCTTCAGGGGCTGTTTTCCTTCAAGGATTAGCAAGTGACTCCTAAATCAAAATGTTTTCTCTGGGTCTCTGGGTCTCTGGGTCTCTGGACGCTTCCCAGAGACAAGGTGAAAAGCTTCACCCTGCAGACTATCGCGCATCCCTCCCTCCAAGTGGACAGGTCAGCACAGACTTGAGGGAAGAGTGTGGACCCAGAGTCGTCACTGGGTTCCGGGATTCGGTCCAGGGTGAGACGCTGAGGGGAAGAAGCAGGGGCCTCCCCTGCCAGCATTCCCGAGACATTCCATCGGTCCTCTTAACTCTTTCAAACTTAGAGAACTACAGAGTTTCTGCATGGCGAAGCAAAACTCCAATTTTATAACAACACCGGAGAAATTGCTATTTCGGTGGGCAATTTGTAAGGACTCAGGCATTTTCTTTGGCTATGTTTCAAATTGAGATTAGGATTAAAAGGGTTGGGAGAACACTTATCTGATAGATTTAATGTCAATGTCTGAGGTTCTTGGAGGCAAGCAGATAAAGGAGGTAAAAGTAAAAGCAACACATCTCCAAGATGGATTATTTTCTATGAAAGCTCTTGTGACTTTATTACATATTGGATAATGAAGACCCTATGAAGACTCAAAGAAAGACACCCCGTTATTTGAGATGTCAATTAAGTTGTTTGAGTTTTGATAATTTTTAATCATGGCTCAGAAGAGCACCTGCATTCAACAGACTATAGCAAAAGATGAGATTCCAAAGCAGGAAGGAGAAATAAGGCATGGGGAGGACCCAGTCACAACACAGGCAGTACTATTAAGAGAAGGGGCAGATTTAGTCTTATTATCATTCTGATCGCAAGGTCGTGAGAAAGCATGGTTGTTAGTGAGATATATTTGCCTCTACACACTTTCCATTTATTTTTCTGTTTGTTGATCTATCGATTTGTTCATTCACTCTGTCTCTTAAACTTTTAAATAATATCAGAAAATTAGTAGAGTATAACATACAAATCCATTGAAATGTTCAGGAATCAGACACACTGAATTTGAATATGGCCCTACCACTTACTGTGTAACCTTAGATCAACTAATTGACTTCTCTGTTCTACTTCTTTATCCACAAGGTGGGATGCATAACAACCTCACAGGGTGGTTGTGTGGATTAAATGAGGAAATATACTCAAGGATATGAATATGGACAACACATATATGTTTATTTAGTTATTTTGAGCACTTACCATGATCAAGTCATTTGAGGTCATCTACCAAGGATAGAGATCATTTCACAATTTTTGTTTCTTATCTTAATCACCTTAATCCCTTTTCTATTTTTGCTTCAGATCTATGCATTAATTAGTTGGATGAATATGTGAAGACCATTTTCATCTAAACTCTGCTTTGATGAGTTTTATCATTTTCCATGAGCAATGGCTCTGGGGTAAAACACTACACATGGTTTCATTCCTGTATATTATTTCTTTACTTCCATGTACCTTATAAAGTAGCTGGGGGTAGGTGGAAACCTAACGAATTTGGCCTTTTTACAAACTCTCCATCAACAGAGAGAGTTCGATAAGAACGAATGAAGAAGCGAGAGATGGAAGATAAAGACAGAAAGAAAAGAATTTAAATTGAAAAACAAATAGCATGTGGAAAATGATTGTTCTATCAACATTGACTAACAGCCTTGGTATTCTCAAGAAAAAACAAATGCCAGCTATATCATAGTTAGCTTTCACATGTATCCCCAAGCTCATGCTCTCCATCCCCTGGGGATTTTGGCTGTGAACCAGGCTCTTATCCAAAACATGCAATTATGAAATAGATAGGGACAGTTTTAAAGACACTGTTTTACTCTATGATTAAATAATGTGACCTTAAAATGAAAAGTAAACTATGTATTTAGCTTATGATCTGGGAATCTTTTAAGTCTAAAGGTGCCATAATGAGCTTTTTAAAAAATGTACCCAAATATAAACATACTAACCCCTGACAACAGCATTGCCCTAAAGTCTTTACCACTTACGGGGATGGGGGGGTGTCCTCCTCAGAGCCTTGCTCGGTAATTGTTCACGCAAATGACACCACTACCATCATCAGGGATGGCCTGTGCTTTCAACAGGGATTTATAATCTCAGAACATAGGAACAGATATATATGACCCTCTTTGTGTGCAGACTTGTGCATGTGTGTGTTTGTGATGTGTGTATCTGAATATGAGTGTCTGTGTGCATGTGTATTTCGGTGAGTCCTTTGTCTGTATCTGTGGGATATGTATCTCTGTGTGTGCTCCTTTATTATACAGAGTAGGTAAACAGTTCAGAGGGTCAGAGTGACCTGCCCAGGGCACAAGAACCAAGAGCTAAGACATGACCCCAGGGCCCAGCAGGCAGACAGCTAACTTGGATCGGTCTTACTGAGTCCCAATACCTTTTAATGACTTCATTCTTTCCTGGAAAACAATAGAAAATCAGAGTTTCCTAGGCATTTATCCACTTAGGCTGTTCTCACAAAACTTAAAGAAGAATGAGTGAGGGACCTCTTGAGTGTCTGGAGGGTAAGGAACATCATTTGAGATACTGGGAGACAATTAAGAGCCATCCCTGGGTTGCCCTTCCTTTGTGAACTATTTTGCTTATGTTTGGGGTGAAAAGAGTGTGTTGAGTTAGCTGGCAAGACTGGGTGAGTAAATGCTTGTTTGGCCACTGTCTGCCTTGGGGAGGACATTGCAAATGGAACCAAAGTCTTGCTCCTCTGGTTTTGAGTTTGGAAAGGACGGAGGCTGGAGCAGTCTAGTCAGGGAATGACTCTGGAAGGGATGTTGAAGCCTGGACTTCCTGCCAGGATAAAGGCAGGAGAGGCAGGGGGGCCCTGCAGGGAGGGGGAGCCACTGCAGCCCCTGACTGATGCATCCCCACTGCCTCCAGCTGCCCCAGCCGCTGTCCAGCTGTTCATCATTTCCCTGTCTTCACTGCTGTGCCTGTCCCTGTTCCCAGATTCCCCTTCACGGTTTCTGTAAGACAGAGGAATTTTCTTTAAAGCAACAAATGCTTTTGTCTGACTCTAGGGATGTTTTCAGATATAATTACTGCCTTGAAAAGGACTTGGAGAACTTTAAGCGCAAAGAAATATGTAGCACCATTAGGAACAAAATTTGTAAATACATAAAGACACAGGAAATTGTGCACGCAGGGAGAAGTCTATTTATGGCAACCAAAGAAATATATTCAGAAATGCACTCTAGTGTGACCCTTTAATTATTTGGTGTTACTTGCTGTTATCTATTTTAGAAAATATCAGTAATAAGATTGACTGGAGAATTTTTACTATCCCTACTATGTCAGGTCAAAGTCAACTACTGAGAGGCACAAATAAAATTTTTTGAAAGAGTTTCTTGGATATATTTTTTATCTTTTGCAGATAGAATCGAAAGGTAAAGGGCAGTTTCTCCAACATCAAAGCCCTGTCCAACTGAGGCTCAGTACAAGATCTTTCAACCAGAATGAAGACCTTCCTATAAGCCATATCTGTTCTCTTAAAGAACTATAGAGGATCGATAGGCAACAAATTCCAAAGTAATCCTGAAAAAGTGCTGGAAAAGAAGGAAACCTACAGTAGGGAAAAACAAGGATATGTTCACAAACACCCATCAACCATAATTTTTGGTTTTGTAGAAAGCAGATTTCTTTTGGATTTTGTGTATAGTTCACATTTCTGTGCTACATAAGGACCTTTTCAGTTCTTAGCTCCTAACTCACATTTTAATTCAACATTCCCCTCCAGGCTTCCAACACCGGACTTAAACTTAGTTTTAAATTCATTGCACATTTCATTCTTTCCAAAGAATGCTTTTGTTACTAAATCTTCATATGTAACCAAAATGTGGGTCTGGGGCAGAGCTTGAGTCTTTATTCTTTAAGTAGCCCATAACTCCTTGTCAGTATTCTTTAAAAAAGCTACAAACCACTTTATTGAGATATGATATATATACACCATATATTGATGCTTTGCCCATTTAGACTGTAATTCAATGGTTTTTTAGTAGGTTCACAGGGTTGTACAACCATCACCACAATCTAATTTTAGAGCATTTAGAACATTTTCATCACCCCCAAAAGAAAACTCTCCTCATCTTTCTTCCTCCAGCCACCAGCAACCACTTATTACTTTCTGTGTCTCTCGAATTGCTTATTCTGGACATTTCACATAAATATGGTCTTTATGACTGGCTGCTTTCACTCAGAACAAAGCTTTCAAGGTTCACTCTTGTTGCAGTATATATATATCAGCACCGTATGGCCTTTGAGAAGGGGAATGGGGTATGGGCAATAAAAAAAAGGGCTACCTTTAGGGGCAGGCCTGCTCCCCTCCTGACTTAGCTCCCAGCATGCTGAGCAGAGGGACTCTAGGGAAACAGATGTTGAGGGAACCCAACAACTTAGCAGTTTCCTTCTACCTCCTCCTCCTTCTGTTCCTCACACTCTCACACCCACCATCTGGGGCAAAAGTCCAAACTCCTTTGGAAGTTACCATTTGTCACTGTATAATCCGAGTGCCAGCTCCTTGGGAAAAGGATATTTAGAAATAGCACTTACATGGTTGAGTGAGTGGGCGATGTGCAAAGCCCAAACCCAAACAATCTTTTGAAATCCTGAGGCATTTCAGGACTGTTCACTCACATGTTTAATCCCATATTTGGGTCTGGAAAATGTCCCAGCTCTGACAGGGAGTCATCATTGCGTCATCATTTCTCGACCTGAGAACCCAAGAGACCTGTTTATATAAATGCTAGGGACCTCACCATGTTCATTTGGGGATAGGAGAATAATTTTTTAAAAATGCTTGACTGTATATATAAAAATATTTTGGGTCCCTGGGAAAGTCGAAGGGAGGCTGGCCTGTGGCTTAAGAGCGCCAGAGCTAGACGCCAAGAGCTATGTTTAGAGAAATATTTCCCCCAAGCCCTACAAACCATTATACGAGAGGTCGCATGCCCATAAAAGTGATGTCAGCATATCAATTACTCAGTTATGAAAGTAAATTCTCATACATGCCAGGCCTCAATGGAAATAAAATCAGGACTGCCTGTATTAAATCAGTCCAGGCCCTGCATTGATATTAAATGCCCTCAGCTCCTCTTGTCTTAATCTCTTGTTATTTGGTTTCTATGGAATTCAGTGGCCAAGGATGATTTTCGAGTATATGTTTTGCAAGCACGTGTTTATGCAATCACAGTCCTATGTTTTGTTCAGGGGCTACATACACTTAGATCAATGGTCAGAAGTGAAGTTGTAAAGTGGGGGTCCAAGTCACAAAACTGGGGGCTCCATGAGGAAAGGAAGGGCTAGGGGACCACTTCCTTCTCACATGGGAAGATGAAAGTGAGTTAATGCTCATAGCCTTGTTGAAGAAATAATTAACACTTTCACTTCATGCAATAACTAAGAAGTTAGAAAATCTGTGTCTGAAAGCTGTGAAGAGATTGGGGGTAACTCAGCCGGATAAAGTCAACGTTTCTCCTCCACACATAAAGGAAAATCAGTAGACTTTATAAGAGAAGAATAGGGATGAGAACACTTAGTTTTCACCTGTAACTTAACTTCCTTTTAAACTTCAATCCAATTGCACGTTTTCCTTGTTTATAATATTATGTTGCTAATATTAGGAATTTTTTTAAAAGTTTTATCTATTTCTAGTAAAGTCTCTTCCCTCTCTAAAACACCTTCTTTTGATTTAGCAATATTATTTTTTTTATCCCGAGTGTCTCAACCTTAATAGAAATGTACTGATTGCTGAATAAATCAAAATGTGGATTTTACATAAAAGTATAGGCTTGTGACTTTGCCAACTGTCTGAGTGCCTACATAAAATCTACCCTGGAGTAGTTTAAACTCCTAACAGGAGGTGGTGTTGTTCCTGTTTTGGTTTCTCACACAGCTGGCAGATTACGGTTGGTCCTACATTCCCTTTCTTATTTAGTAGTGAAGATGTGACACACTAGGACAAAGACAGTGCAGGAGGCTTGATGAATGGGGGCGAAATGGCCTTGCTAATGTGAGCAGGGTCAATGCAGCTTCTGCAGGTCAGATGCCATTTTGGTGAGCTAATGACTTTGGGAAATCACTTTCTAGACGACGTTTTTCCCTTGCTTCTTGGAATGCCTTTCTCAAGGGGAAAAAGGAAAGCAGAAATGTAAAGGATGCCTCACCAGCCAAGGAACCCCACTGGACAGCTATCTGCTGGCCACTATACTGTCCACCCCGGTACTCCGTATAGTTAGTACAATTGGGTCCAGAGGTCAAGATTCCAAAGAGCCCACAGCTATGCCCAGAATCTAGAGACTGTATCCAATATGGCTGTGGCAAGAAAGCCAATTACATTCTTGTCCATCCAATTTTAGAGTTCACAGTGTTTAGATATGTTCGCAGGGCTCATGAAACAAAACCCACAACAGTGACATAAACACCCAGACAAAGTCAACAAAACAAAAAGCAACTGTGAATTCTGTTTGAGTTGGTAAGTAGGGGTTGGATTAGTCAATGAATTGGATTTCTGCATCACAATCTCAAAGGGAGGCTAAGAAAGCAAGCATGTCCTTTGATATATAAAATCAGACCTGTTTTTAGGGTAGGCTTATTAATGGTGTAAGTTGCTCAGCCTATTGCTGAAGAATGTGATACTGTACTTTCTCACTAAGATCTGTTACAGGGCCTCCCTAGGGGCTCAAGGGGTTAAGTCTCAGCACTATAAAGCTATACACAGCCATTGCAGCATGAGTTTGATCCCTGGTCAGGGAGCTTCCCATATGGTGCAGCAGACCTCTCCTGCCATGCCTGCTGCTCCCCTCAGCAGTGTATTTTAGGGATCTGCCTGTTCTGCTCCCCATTCTGTCTCTGGTGAATCCTCTCACCCCCCTCACACCTCTGGCCTATACTCCAGTTCTTGTATGCATAAATAAATAAATGTTTAAAAGAAAAGAAAAAAAAAGATCTGTTATAGATATTTACGTAGTATGCTACTTTTCAGAGCCACTTCATTGCTGGTGTGGTCTGTTTTGCGCCTGTGGCTGACCAAAGATTATAGAGATGGATTAGAATACAATAGAGTTTGGGAAACCAAGACCTATATTGGGGCTGGAGAACAGGGTAAATTATGGTTAAGAAATCAGGACAGTGGTTAAAGACACCCAGATTCATCCAGAATTTAAAGGTCAAGATGAATCAATGAATTCAAAGTGGGCTATCAAGATATCTGTGGATAATGAATGCAGAATTTAGGTCAACCAGAACAGAAACTAGGTGAAGTGAGAGCAAATCAAGATCTATAAAAAGGCAAGCTAGGCTGGATGGAAGGCTGAAGGGAGGGAGAGGCAGGAGGACCCTGCTCCCTTTACCTGTGCTGGGGGCTTTCATACCCTTCTTGCTAGGGTGGCAGGCAAGCTCCCCATGGACACAAGTGACCTCAGGTGGAAGTGGGTGAGCAGGAAGCTGGCAAAGTACAAGAGAGCAGCTCAGGAGGAAGTGATGCTCTGCCAGCCACCAGCCATTTCATGACCCCCTTATTTGAGTCTCTTCTATGCCCTGCCAATTTCTGACAGAGGCCAAGTGCCCACCTAAGTGAAATATTTACTTAATCCAAGGCTCCCTGAATTTGCAAGATGCCCTTTTCCTCATCTGGAATAAAGCAAAGTTCACCTTCCCTCAAGCAAAGGCAACCCTGAAACTGGAGAGCCTGGAGGACCAACGATACAACCGACAAAAAGAAATTAAATGCCCTTTAACAATTCCAGAGAAAAAATGTAATTACATCCACCCAGACCAGAAACACATCTAAAAATCTATAAAGAAAACTAGCTTAGATTTTATTGTTTGACTTGTCAAGAAAAATATAATGATTTTTTTCTTAAAAAAAAAAAATCTCTGTGTGGTATAATTTGAGGTAAAGTTCCACAGGAAAAGACAGAAATTAGATCAGGGTATTGGTTATTGTCCCCCTGATGCAGAAACAAAGGTGATGATTTAAGATTGAGCTACGAGGAGACGCGTAGGAGCTAAGAGCCTTCTGTTAGTGTCTCTTAATAAAACCCGGGACAACAGCCTCATTGTTGCACAGCTGGGACCAAGCTTCTGGTTAATTAAGCCCGGGTAATGGGCAGGTCTGAGATCTCCTTTGTGAATTTGGACACAACCATGCGGCCAAGGCTAACTCTCTCGGGAGCACTCCACCTCCTCCGCCAAAAATCAGGATGGATTTTTAAATGTGCAAAACAGAGTCATCCGCGTGGCGTGAGTCATGAAATAGGACATGTGTTCAGAATCCAGACCCACGATGTGTGATGCACGGAAGAATTTACCTGTTGAGATTCACACCCACACCTCTGGTTTCAGACATTATTTTTTTTAAATTGTGGTAAGACATATTTATAACAAAATTTGCTGTTTTGTCCATTTTTCAGTGTACAGTTCAGAAACATTAAGCACATTCACACTGTTGCGCAACCTTCACATCATCCATCTCCAGAAGGCTTTTCCTCTTGCAGAACTGAAACTCTGGCCCCATTTAATAACCTCCCTCCCCTTCCTTCTAGCTCCTGACCATTCTATTTCCTGACTTTGAATAGTCTAGGTCATGTGATGGCATCACATGGTGTTTGATTTTGTGACTGGCTTATTTCACTTACCATAATGTCTCGAGGATCATCTATGTTACGGCATGTTTCAGAATTTTCTTCCTTTTTAAGGCTGAATAATATTCCATTGTATGGGTAGATCACATTTTGTTTATCCATTCATCCATCAAGGGACACTTGGATCACTTCCACTTTTGGGCAAGTATTGTGAGTAATGGGTGTATAAATATTACCCCGAGACCATACTTTCAATTGTCTTGGGTAGATACTCACAGATGGAAATGCTGGACCATATGATGATTCTATAGTTAATTTTTTAAATAACTGTCCTCCTGGTAAATACTAGTGTTTTTTCAACCACTGCTCCTGCCCTGTCCACTCCCGGCTTCTCCTGAGGCAGGCTGGGACTTTGTGCACAGACAGACCCACAGCTGCTGACAACTAGGACTTGTTTACCCTAATGAGCTCGAATCCAGTGGCCTGACCTGGGGTGAGCCTCTGCTCCTTTGCATGCACGAGCCACAGCTCACTAGGACAGTGATGAGGGACATCAACCTGATTTGCATCGTCATTCCTAAGCTGCAACTGGAGTCCAGCTCACATGTTTAATGCCATGAACCAGCCCAAGGTAGGGTTAATAAGTGACCCTTTGTCATACACGGGGTGGAAAATCAGTCCTTAGGACCTGTTACCCAAATATTCCTTGCCACCTCTCCTAAAAAAATAATTAAAAGAAATGTTTTGTTTAAAGGAATCAAATTTTTCTTCCCACTGTAAGGACACACTTAAGGACTTGAAAGGGCTAACTACTACTAATACGTGTTTATTTCTAAATTAAAATGGTATCTTAATGATGTGATATTTCAGTACTTTAGTTCCCCAAAGGCAGGAATGAAGCAGCCAAACTGAGCTGCTGAATCACTAAGTCTTTTGTCCCTGTGGCCAGGAGGCCAGAACAGGCAGAGGTTACAATCTGCAGTCAACAAAGAGCATTGAGACTCCTGTTTTAGAAATGAGTGACTCATCTTTGGGTCATTTTCTTGTCTATCTTGCCTCTCTTCCCTCTCCCCTAAAAAACGAGGAAGCTGCAGGCGACACACTTAACTCTTCTTTATCTCAATGCACAAAGAGCACAAATGTTACCGATCTGCGAACCTGACTTCCTGTTATTAAGGAGGACATCCTACAATTTAACAGAGCGAGATTTCTAAGCAAAGCAGAAATAAAATGATTTCAGAGTTTGCTTCCCACCTACAATTAACTAGGTCACAGCTGTAGAGGAAGAGGAAAAAATTAAATGACTAAAGGCAGGAGCTCTTGGTGTCATTTGCTGCTCAAAAAATAAACACTTGAGTTCTTTTTTTGAAAGAAGCTCTATAAATCTGCCAGGGACAAGTACATTTGGGATATAATAGAAAATGAAAAAAAAATCTGATCATCCAATAGGCAAAAACGTAGTATTTATTTCCTCTATTTACTTATTATTTGTACAAAACAGAGAGGGAAATGGAATGGAAAATAGGCTATAATGTGCCTTCAATTCATGCAGAGGACTTCTTTAGTTACGAACAACCGATAAAAATCCCTACTTGGTCATGCATGGGTTACAGACTTTAAGGCCTAGGACTGACTCAGGTGTGCTGCGCTTCCAAATTTGGAAAGTGTGAAGTTCTCATGGTGGACACTGACCTTGGTAGGATGTCAAGGGAGGAGAGCCTATTTCAGGGTGGACTGTACTTGAAACATCACTATATCCAAAGAAGGTATTCTTTTCAGAAAGGAACATCTCAAAGTACTATATCCCTTCCTTTTTCTCTTATGACTGACCCCTGCACCATGGGGATTTCACTTCCCATTGTGTGGGCTGTACAGTCACACTTGCCCAAATGTTTGTATAAACAGTCAAGGTAGAGATAAGATAAACAGTATTGCTACTGGGCCTTCCTGGTGGCCTAAGGGTTAAGTCTCAGAGTTTTCACTGGCGCAGCCTGAGTTCAATCCCCCGTTAGGGAGCTAACAGACAAAAGGCACAGCAGATCTCTCCTGTCTTGCCCACTGCTCCTCAGTAGCATATTTCAGTTGATCTGCCTGTTCTGCTCCTCACTCTGTCTTTGGTGAATCCTCTCCATCCACCCCTCCACACCTTTGGCCTATACCCCAGATCTTCTATGCATAAATAAATCTTTTTTTTTTTTAAAGATATTGTTACTCAAGGTGTCCTCCCTGAACTCCAACATTAGCACTGCTTGAAAATCTGTTAGAAATGCAGATTTTCAGGGACTGCCCTGGATCTGCTAAAAAGGAATCTGCACTTGACAAGACCCCTAGGTGACTCTTCTATATACGGATGTTTGAGAAGCACTGCTTTAGAACATAACAACCTAGAAGAAGGATTTTCACTAACTTTTGTTTTCAGTTATGGAAATCCTTCCCCAAATGTAAACTTGGGTGAACAGAAGCATGTCTCAGAAACACAATCCTCTGGGTGAGACAGGGGTGGGGGATGCTAGTCTCCCTGGCCTCCTGGTAGCACCTCCCCTTTGCAACATTGTTCACCAAGGTTGCTTCCACTTCTGCAGGGGCTGCAAGGACCCCTAGTGCGTGTGCCCTTCTGCCTACAGGACCAAAGGCCACCACTTTAGTCTTCTAAACAACACCTAAGCTCTGGCATTTTATGGGTGTTCAAGCAATATTAGATGATCTTTAACAATCAACTTTAAAGCAAAATTATATGCAGAAGAAAGCTCAGAAGTTTCACAGGAGCAGAAATCAAAGAAAGCAGGGAGAGAGCATACTTAATAGGAGTAGAAGACAAGACAAAAAGACAGAGAAACGGAAGTGCAGATAAAATAGAGGACACTCAGTACATTTGAATTTCAGATAAACAACCTGAGGCACACCTATGCTAAAGAACTATTTGTGGTTTACATGAAATTCAAATGTAACTGGGCATCCTGGATTTTTATTTGCTGAATCTGGCAACCCTGGCTCCTCTCTCGAAAATACTTAGCGCCTCGAGGTCCAAGTCTCACTCCATTTTAGATCCACAACAGATTCCCTCTAGAGACTTTCCTGGAGTTAGACTGCCTGGGTTCAAATGGATCTGCCAATGTTAGCTGTGTGACCCTGGGCAAATGGCTAAATCTCTCTGTTTTGTTTCCTTCTTCTAAACAGTGGTTTTACAAGGGAAAGATGCCTCACAGGGCTGCCTGGGGATTAAAGGGGAAAATGCTTTGTACAATGTAGACCCACTGAATAAGTGTACTTTGCACTATTGTCTTTCAAGTCAAAGTCTGCTGGGTCTCAGCAATTTCCTTTCTGTCTGCATTTGCTCCTGGACATTTCTTTGGAAACCTGACATCAATCTGGAGGGGGTGGTCAGGGGGGAAGAGGACTCCGTGTCTGAAAAACCACAGAAGGAGTGCTCTCCTTTCCTCTCTCTGGGTCCTGGCCTGGTGTGTCCTTCTGGCCAGTGCATTTCCTGCCCCCCACACCCCCCCCGCCCCCGGGGGCTGTGTCTGGGATGTGCTAGGAATGGAGGAAGGAAAATGTGTTACTTGATATTTGCTCCTTGACCCTGGCTGACCCAGTCAATTCACTCTGGGATGGAAGTGAAGCCCACTTGGGAGGACTTTCTCGGCCAGAGCTTCTTAACCTTCCATCTTTGTAATCACAGAGCAAGCTCTTGCTTCCGATGCTATTAGCTGAACAGCCTTCCATAGGCGGGCAGGGTGGACAAACCCTAGGACAGTGGCATCTTCTATCTCACAAAACTCAGAAAGCTGTTCAGACGGGCGCCAGCATTGAGGGGCATGTTATATCTTCCTACCTGGCTAAATTTCACTTACCATTGAAGCCTCTTACTCTCTCAACTTGTGCTTTTTCTTTCCGTGAATTCCAAGATCAGACACTAGATTCTGGTAATGCACTGTTCTTAAACATTAAACAAATAAAACCAGGAAGCCAAGGTATGGGGGGGCGTGGGGCTCCAAGACCCTCCGGAAGACAGACATATTAGATCCAGGTTCAGTGGTGGATTCTGAGCCAGAATCCCTAATGGAATTGAACAATTACCCTGAAACAATTAGCCCTGGAGGCTGTAGTTTCCCTAAAACAGTATTCTCGGCTTTCCTACTCTTCTTGGCACTGGCCCATCGCCTGCAGCAGCAAATCTTTCCCAGGAAGCTATTGTTATTTGTGCATCTGATAGTTTACAGCACAGCACACTGACAGCAAAATTTAAAAAGGAAGTATGGGGTGAAAGGACAAAATGAGGCTTTCCACGTCCTGGTGGGAACTGGAGAGCAGAAACCCCTCTTTTTTGGCCCTCAGTTCAGGGAGTTAGGGATATATCGGGAAGTCATTCTCAGGCAGAGGTATATCAAGGGCAGGCATCAGACACAGATTCAGAATCCAAGTATGCATCTTCTAATCCTCCACTGGGGACACCTTTGCTAGTGCATTCCCAGGAACAGCCCTGTGGCTGTCACCAAAGGGCAATCCTAAGTCACCAGGTACCCACAGCACACAATGGGGTGAAACAGCACACAATGGGGTGAAATGGAGTGGCTCTGTTTGGTCAGGGTGGAACATTCCAAATGAATTCATTCCCTTCTGGGAAAAAGAACTGCCTGTTCAGAGTGTGATATTCTCATGGCTCAACTTACCTTGGAGCATTTCTGATACAATACACCTGTTGGGATCACTAATTCTGCCAAGAGAAGAGAAGTAGTGTACTTTGTTCTATTTCTTACTTTCAATTGACTGTGTTTCCATTGTGCTGGTTTTCCCAACAGAAACTAACACAAACAGAAGCAAATGTTATAGGATCCCATGCTGCTTGCAGAGGAGCTGATTTTATGCATATATACACACACATGAAAAATAAGGGTAAACTAGGAATTAAGACTAATAAGAAGCAGAAAAAAAGAAAAAAGTTAAAGGATATGTGAGACAGTTAAACAGGTACTATGAATGAGCAAGCTAGCTCCCAATTACAGCTCTGAGTTTCCTGGCAGCAAAGGTGAAAAAAAAAAAAAAAGACGAGCACATTGAAATCACATACTTCTCATAATCTCCTAAAATAAATTAACAGGGTGGAATTTATATAAGGAATGTGGAATAACATAAGGAACAATATTTTAATTGTCACTTTAGAAGTCTCAGAAGCGTTTCTGCAGATGATTTTGCAAGGCAGTATCTTATCTACTCTCTCCCTGCCTACTGCCCAGGCTGTGCCAAGACATGCCTACAGCTAATGTTAGTGGTTCCTGATATTCTCCCAGACTCTTCCTCCTGCCTTTTCTTTCAAATTGCCTTCTTCTACTCTAATTTCTCTGGTGTTCATCTAGCTGTTTCACCCCAGATTTCTCCAGTTCCTTCTAACACTTTCAGACTCACGACCCATTAGCCTGTCTGTGGGGCTTGTTTTGCGGGCCATTGCTACCAATAAAATCTCACACCTCATCTTGGTTTATATTATGTAAATACTGCTTACCCCACCCCAAATCCTGTCTAAATCCTAGGTTTCTTGGCCCCATTTCAGGCCCAGAATGGGTTTCTGCATGTCTGAAAAGGCACCTGAAACATTAGCCCTCAATAAAGGTGAATTAAATTTTAAATCAATAAAATAATCTCTGAGGGAGTTGAGAAAATATGGTCCAGGTATATTGATATTTGATTATATAACTTCATGAGGATAAAGTATAAAGGGATTAAAGTAATGAATAGCTAACATGTCCATTGATCTGCTTCTCTTGGGTGTCACACATCCCTCAGAAGTAATGGCTAAATTGGAGGAGGCAGTCAATTTATAGTTGCAATATCTGGAAACATGCAGAAATGAAGACATTCTGAGATTAAAGTGAAAGAGAAATTTCTGCTGTGGATGTAACAAGTGAGAGCGGCTGTTCAGAGGTGTGACATGTATTCTTCCCAGCCAGAGGCAGTTCTTTGATGTCCTGGTAAGATCAAGAGTTCCTATGGACTGAGCCAATGTTTATCAGAAAAGGAACTGTGAATTCATTCAAGTTCTTACTCAAGGACTTGGGTGTGATCCCAAAATTCTCCTTCATCTAGCATAAAGGAGATGATTTAAAATTAAGACGTTTTAGTTCAGCTGTTAGCAGTTAACTACCTTGATCATAAAAGAACTTCATTTTGGGCCTCCCCGGTGGCGCAGCGGTTGAGTGCTGCGCTGTGGAGCTGTCGGCAGCGGCGATGCGAGTTCGATGCCCAGCGGGAGAGAATCCCACATGGTGTGGCAGACCTCTCCTGCCTCGCCCGCTGCTCCCCTCAGCAGTGTATTTCTGGTCCGCCTGTTCTGCTCCCCACTCTGTCTCTGGTGAACCCTCTCGCCGCCCCATGCCTCTGGCTTGTACCCCAGCTTGTATGTATAAATTAAAAAAAAAAAAAAAAAAGAACTTCATTTTATCCCTTGTGCTACCTCTGTTTTTGAGTGGAGCTTATATCGCTGGTCTGTAAATATGAGTTAGCAGTAAAGACACCTCTGGCAGGTGGACCTATTGCTTCATTGGATGAAATTATTCAATATGGTCCACTTTTACACCAGGGAGCATCTGCCCTAAGGGAAAGAATGTGGATGAAGGTAAGTGGCCCTATCAGGCAATAATTAGACTATATGTTCAACTGCTGCTTAAGTTCTATTCCTCTTGCGAGGTAATAAAACCATGCTAAGCTAAGAGGATGCTGTCTATTTTCTATAGCTGGAGGACATGCATTGAATTTATGTAAATGTGTTTCAAAATTTGCATTTGACCTGTCAAAAGAGTTTTTTTTTAAATTCTGATTTAGCAGTAGGATTATTATGCCAGCTGGAGGGCCTGAGGGTCTATTCCAAGATTAGGTGTGTGTGTGTGTGTGTGTGTGTGTGTGTGTGTGTGTGTGTGTGTGTGTTGAGATGTCGCCTTTGTATTAAGTTCAAGACAGGGAAGAGAGACTACATAGATATTTGGAGTAGGATGGCACTCATTTTATTGTAGATGTTGAAAACTGGCATTTTGTGGGCCAGCAAACATGCTTGGTTTGGGATATAATATTTGTCGTTAAGCTTGGATTAGTTGGCAGCATATAAAAGTTAAGATATTTCATCTCTCTCTAACACACTCATTACATGTACATATATTTCCTTAATTAAAAGAAAATTGCACAAATATTTTCTTTTGAAAAATCAGAAGATCCAGGAACACAAGCCCCAGTTTTCCATGTTCAAGCTGAGTAGTAGATGCTTCATTTATTTGCTAAGACAGGAGTCCCTTGTTTGCAATGTACCACTTTCCTTATTGTCCTACAGTTATGTGACATGCCTGACTCCCATAGGCACTTGAGTTATAATGCCTAGACAGGGCCTATTTTATAAGATGACTAGAGTGCACAGAGGCAGCCCAGGATTAAGATGAAGGATTAGATCCTAAGGGTACGATAGGAGACAGATATAAACTCTTGAAATAGCCAGTTTTTGACTGGTGGGTCTCAGAAGGAGCAGGAAAACTCTTGGCCTTCACAGCCATATTCTAAGACACATTATACAGGTTTCCTTCATGGCACCTTAAGGTCATCTTTTCAGAGGCACAGTGAGGAACAAACTCTGAGCCAGTGAACGATACCCTGAATTAACTCTACCTCCATTTCCAAGCAGACAAGATCTCAATCACCTTGGACTACAATTCCTAGCATGCCATGAATGAGACCTCATGAGTGGGCATGCAAGGGGTGCAGCTGGGGAAGAGGAAGGAGTGAGATGGATTTATAAACTGAGATAGAAGGAAGATGGAAAGAGAACATGCGGAAAGAGAAACATGGGTGAGAGACATGTGGAGAGGCTGCTGCTGGTCCTTGGTCCTGGTGGCTTTAGTGTTCTGGCAGAGATAATGGCAGTCATTATCCTGACTTCAAGGTGGATTATATGGTACACTTTGAATTCCAGGTCTCTCCTCCTGCCTCAGCTCTCTGGGACCTAACCTCTTTGCTGCTGGCATGTACATTGGACTTGTTCTGGTGCTTTTGGGCCTCAGCCTCTGTGCTTTGGTTTGAGTCTGTTTGGCTGGGCATTTGTCCATGAGGGGACGGGAGTTTGATTGGGAGTCTGGAATTTGAAATCCTTTCTCTCTCTCCATCAATTGAAGATCTTTGAGTACACGAAAAGTATGCTTTCTTTGCCTTTGTGCATGCAGATGGTTGGACCCTTTTGGAAAGGTCATAACGGGGTTCCCCTTAACAGTCTCGGGTCCTTGAGTTCACTTCAGTCAGGCAGTTTTGATTTGATTGAAGGAACAAGGAAGTCATAGAGCCTTGAAGATACTTCCATTTGCTCTAGACTTGTTGGTCTTGTACTACTCAGAAGGGGCCAGAGGACAAGCCCAGCACTGGGGCCCAGAAGAATGATGGGGTTCCCACTCTTCCCTTCAGTACTAATTTGAATTCTTAATGAAATATTCCAAAAACCAGTGCTTACAATGCTGCCCACATGGATGGGCGTGCTCATGAGCCATGGCTATGTCAAAGTAAGCATGTCACTGCACACCTGCAGAGGAAGCACATTCTCAGTGCACTGGAGGCTTGTCCACGCCCAGGCTCACTAATTCCACATTGCAAATGAAATAGGCTCATTTATCATCATCAGCCCAGAATTGTGGGAAGGATTCACAACATGTCTATTTTCAAAACTTCTCTTTCACTGTGTGAATATGAAGTGCCAGAAGCACTTTCCCACTCTTTTCCCTCCCCCACTCTGTCTCTGGTGAACCCTCTCGCTGCCCCATGCCTCTGGCCTGTACCCCAGCTTGTATGTATAAATAAATAAATCTTAAAAAAAAAAGCTTCTGTACAGCAAAAGAGACATGAAAATGAAAGAGGGAAAATGAAAGAGGGTGGTGAAGGGGAACTATGTGTTCTGTATATGGGCAAATAGTCTCTTTTTCCCAATAAAATACCTTTGTCTTTAGGATCTACAGAAAGGCCTATGTTCAGCTAAAGCCCTCCTGACTCAAAAGAAAGAAAATGGAGGAATTTCATGCCCTGATTTCAAACTACACTACAAAGCTGTAATAACTAAAACAGCATGGTACTGGAACAAAAACAGATACAAAGACCAATGGAACTGAATAGAATACCCAGAATTAAAGCCACATAGCTAAGAACAACTAATCTTTGACAAAGGAGCAAAGAAAATGCAGTGGAACAAGGACAGTCTATTCAATAAATGATGCTGAGAAAACTGGATAGCCACATGCAAAAAAATGAAACTAGACTACTACCTCACACCCTGCACAAAAACCAACTCAAAATGGATAAAAGACCTAGACATAAGACCTGAAACCATAAAATTTAGAGAAGAAAATATAGGCAAAACTCTACAAGACATACATCTCAGCAAAATCTTTAAAGACACATCCCCCAAAGCAAAGGAAGTGAAGGACAAGATAAACAGGTGGGATTACATAAAAATAAAAAGCTTCTGTACAGGGCCACCCCGGTGGTGCAGCAGTTGAGCGCTGTGCTGTGGAGCTGTCGGCAGCGGCGATGCGAGTTCGATGCCCAGCGGGAGAGAATCCCACATGGTGTGGCAGACCTCTCCTGCCTTGCCCGCTGCTCCTCTCAGCAGTGTATTTCTGATCTGCCTATTCTGCTCCCCACTCTGTCTCTGGTGAACCCTCTCGCCACCCCACGCCTCTGGCCTGTACCCCAGCTTGTATGTATAAATAAATAAATCTTAAAAAAAAAGCTTCTGTACAGCAAAAGAGACATTAACCAAAACAAACAGACACCCGACCAACTGGGAAAAGATCTTTGCACACAATACATCCGATAAAGGACTGATAACAAAAATTTACAAGGAACTCACACAACTCAACAAAAACAAAGCCAATAACCCAGTCAAAAAATGGGCAGAAGAGCTAAAAAGGCACTTCTCCAAAGAAGAAATGCAAATGGCCAACAGATATATGAAAAAATGTTCAACATCACTTATAATCAAGAAAATGCAAATCAAAACCACAATGAGATACCACTTCACACCTGTGAAGATGGCACACATTAAAAATATAAGCAATAACAAATGCTGGAAAGGATGTGGAGAAAAAGGAACTCTTCTACACTGCTGGTGGGAATGTGAACTGGTCCAACCACTATGAAAAGCTGTATGGTGATTCCTCAAACTGCTCAACATGGAGCTTCCATGCAACCAAGCAATACCACTTTTGGGAATCTACCCAAAGGACACAAAAACACTAATCCAAAAGGATACATGCACCCGTATGTTCATCGCGGCACTGTTCACAATAGTAAAGGTATGGAAGCAACCCAGATGTCCAAAAATAGATGACTGGATCAAGAAGATGTGGTACATATACACAATGGAATACTATTCAGCATTCAAAGAAGATAAACACATGCAATTTGCAGTGACATGGATGGAATTAGAGTGGATCATACTCAGCAAAACAAGCCAGAAACAAAGAGAAAAATATCAAATGGTTTCACTTATAACAGGACTATAGGGAAACCAAATAGGAGAGAGACACTTGGGGGGGGGTGAGGGGAGGGGGATGATAAGGGCACAAAATGGAGTAGGAAAGGACACAAGAGACCATGGATATGGATCACGGATGAATTGGTGGTGGGTTACCCAAGGGGAATACAAAATGTAAAAGATATAAATAACAATAAAAATATATATTTTAAAAAAAAAAGAAAGGCTTATGTTCAAATTGCTAAATGCTGTTACTTTCCTTCAACTCAGCTGGCAGATATGAGCAAGATTTTCTTCTATAAAACTCTATGAAGATTCAGTAAACCTGATGTTGAAGCCATGATTTCTTTCAGTTCAATTAAGATTCATTTGCTTTTACAGAATAGGCCTAAATTGCTAAATTCAAAGTTCAAATTAGGACTTGCTCATTTTAGGCTTTTGGTGGCTGGCTCAACCCTAAATTATACCTTCTAAATATATTCTGGGATTCGCCTGGGTTACCAAGCCCTGACACATGATTATGTTAACCCGTTAAATTTTCTTTTTTTAGAGGAAAGACAAAAGAAAACCAAGGAGGGTTTTTTTTCCAGATAGATCTTAGGAAATGAAGACTTAGGGATGGAGTGCTGACTTTTGACACAGATGACAATATAAGATATTGGAATCTGTCTTTTATCTTCTCTCCTGTCTTTTAAATTTTCTTCAGCTGGAAGAGCTCTAATAGACAATTGCGGCTCCACCTTCTAATACAGTACTTTTGGGGGAGGTTATTTAAAACAGGAACACTTTCTAGAGTACAAATGAGATAGAGTCACTATTGACCTTTTTCTTAAACCTGGGTTGAGAAAAGTTTTTTGAGAGTTTATCTTTTCCATTGTTGCATTATTTCCCAGGGTCAGGTGATTCCGATCCATGCAGTTTACATAGTTTTTTTTTTTTCATAACACGACAATAAGGTGATTTTACTTGATTATCTGCAGCATTTGACAATCCAACATTCCCTTCTGAGAATGTCTCTTCATGCTCTTTGTACCTCCCTGGCTGATTTTATTACTCTTCTTTGCTGGTTGGTTCCTCACCACGGAGCTGACCTTTAAATTTTAGAGTGACCTTACTTTAGCCTTTGACATTCCCTTGTGCCTATCCACACATGCCCCCCAGAGGATGTACCTAGCCCTGTGGCATTAAACCCTGTCTTCCAGTGGTGTAATGGTAAATGTTTAACCATTGACTCTCTACAAAAGAAAAATCCATGATATGAAATGTTTACCAATTTCTGTGGTGTAAATTCTCCCACCACGGCCCATTTCAAGTGACTGACATGTGGTTGCTGACGATGGAGTTGGGAAGAGATGCACAAAATCCACACTGGAGAGCTGGGGTAAGCCAGTCCAGCATACCCCTGAAAATATTCACATTTATACTTTTAGTACAGACCTCTTGCCTAAACACAACATCTGCTTTTTAATGGCTTCCATTTGAATTTTTAATTATCATCTCAGGTTTAACATTTCCAAATAGAACTACTCATCTCTGTGCCTCTGCCATCACCTCCACCAGCTCTTCCATCAGGGTTTCCTATGAGAGTGAGAGTCTACTCCATTCCACAGCTAATGCCTGACTATTCTCTTCCTCTCTCACTCCTCACATAAGCTATCAACCAACCCTACCAACTTTACTTTTCAGATAAATCCAGAATCCATTCATTTCTTACAACCTCCAGAGTATCACCTGGTTTGAATCATCATCATCTCTCATAAAGATTATCACACCAATGACTGAATGAGCCAATCCGGTCCATCTAGTTCTCTGCCAACCTGGTTGTCACAGTGACATGTGAGCAGATGCCATCCTTACCTACTCATCTTCTACCACTTCATTCAGAGTAAACTCAAAAGTCCTCACCATGGCCCACATTGTGGCCTCTATTCTCTGGGGTCCTGACACTTTTCTGATAGCTGCTTTTTTCTTTTTTCTTTTTTTTTAATTTTTTTAAAGATTTACTTTTTATTTATACATACAAGTTGGGGTACAGGCCAGAGGCATGGGGCGGCAAGAGGGTTCACCAGAGACAGAGCGGGGAGCAGAACAGGCAGATCAGAAATACACTGCTGAGGGGAGCAGCGGGCAAGGCAGGAGAGGTTTGCCACACCATGTGGGATTCTCCCCGGCCGGGCGTCGAACTTGCGTCGCCGCTGCCAACAGCTCCACAGCGCAGCGCTTAACCGCTGCGCCACCAGGGAGGCCCGATAGCTGCTTTAAAAAAAAAAAAGATTTATTTATTTATGCGTACAAGAACTGGGGTGTAGGCCAGAGGTGAGGGGTGGTGAGAGTGTAACAGGGTGGTCCCCAGGATAAGGGTGTGTTTCAGATTCCCTGACCTATCCAAGGGAGGGTGGAGCTGAGCAGGAGATAAAAAGCTGGAGAAGAGACACAAGACACGGAGGAGACAGGAGAAAGAAGGAAGCAGGATGGAGAGCCAGAAGCAGCACAAGGAGCAGAGAGACATACAAAGAAGCTGCACTGGCCTGGACTGATTGAAACAGATGTGGGTGAGAGACCTGTGGGGAGGTTGACTTGGTTTTGATTTTGCTCTTTAACTCCCAGAATTGTCTGGCTGTTTCTGATCCTTTTGTATGGGTCCCTGCCAAAATGTATTTTAGTTCCTCCCAGAATTGTCTGGCTGTTTCTGACCCTTTTCTATGGGTCCCTGCTGAGAGCTGTTTTATACCTGTGGCAGGCTTTCGGGCCTTGCTTTGGGCCTATCCCACTTGGGTGGACTTTTACCCATGAGGGGTTGGATAACATTGGGTGCTTGACTTAGAAACTATATTCTTTGTCTTATCTAATTCTATTAAAGCTTGTTTCCACAAAAGGTCTTATATGTTTTCTGTTGATGGGGCGGATGGCAGAATCTATTCAGAACGGGCAGGTTTGGGGGTTGTGGGGGTGTCCCTCTCCCTGCCCTGTAACAAGAGGATTCACCAGAGACAGAGTGGGGAGCAAAACAGGCAGATTGACTGAAGTACACTGCTGAGGGGAGCAGCGGGCAAGGTAGGAGAGGTCTGCTGCGCCATGTGGGATACTCCCTGGCCAGGGATGGAACTTGTGCTATAGTGGCTATGGATAGCTTCATAGTGCTGTGCTTAACCTGTTGCACCACCAGGGAGGCCCCCTGATAGCTGCTTTTCTCTACTCACCCCATCCCCTCTCTCTGCCCCCGCTCCGGCTACCTCCTCGATGTTCCTTAGATCCATCAAATACACTCTACTACATAACTGCAATTTCCTTTTCTAGCACATTCTTTCCCCAGATGATAGTGGACTTGCCCCCTTGTTCCTTCATGTTTCTGATTAAATATCATCTTAAGGGAGAGTCACATTATGTAAAGATGCAGTACACCCCATTTCGTCTCACTCTTACCCTGCCTTATTTTTTTTTTATATATCTTATCACCACTTAACATATTATTTATTCACAAAAACAGATGTCCTTTAGACCTAGGACACCATGTGACATGTAGTAGGTGTTATATAAAGTAAAAATCGGTGGAACTAATAAATAAGGTGTTGGGTCTTGGGTATTATATCCCCAGGAGTATTTATATTCTGAGACTGCCTTTGTTTGATTGAACTTGAACCACCTTTACTAGAAGTGATCAATATATGTTTAATCTGTACTAATTTTTCTCATTGTTCCAATGGAGGCGTTGGAGGGACCATATGGAAGTAGTCTATCCATGTGGAAATGTGACTTGGCATTTTCGTGAAAGGTCAGTAAGCAGTGAAGGAAAATGATCGGAGGCAAATTATAGACTATCTCAAATATCCACACACAGATTCTTATTGGGAAGGAAAAGGACTCCCACACACTCAAAGGCATTCATTGTGTGGTAGGATGTCAAGCAGTTTTTCATGAGCAAGTTCTCTACCAAGAAAAAAGTGAGCATCCTAAATTAAGTCACTTTTTTATGACTAATAATGCCATGAAAATGTTTATTTGCATAAGACCGGCTGTCACTTTGCAGCATTATCCTTTGGTGAACATTTCTGTGTGATCAAAGGCTTGAGTTCTGTTTGATCAAGGCTTGAGTTTATGACCGGGAAGTCTTTCTTCTTATTTATCTACTAACATTCATTCAGCAAACATTTATCCTACCAAGTACATGAGCCAGGCACTGTTCTGGGCTCTGAAGCTCAGTGGAAAGACAGCCCAAGTCCATTGATACAGTTAGTTATTGAGTGGTCAGAAAGAGAACAGAAAAAAAAGAATGAAATATCCACAGATGTGGTTCATTCATTCCCAGAACAGAAAGCAAATAAATATTCATGCCTAATTTCTTCTATAGTGTTTATCACTTGTATGTAAGATAATACTGTTCTCAGAGGCACACTGATGAATCAATACAAATAAAAGTAGATTATTTTTTAACTCTGTGTTCAAAGGAACTTTTATGTTACACAGGTAGAAAGAAGTCACATCACTAGAGCAATTTGTAAGTGATCTGCTTTCAAAACACCTATAGAAAGTGTTTGAAGAACACATGTTTGATTTTTTGAACATAGTGATCATAAGATAGGACATAAGACACTCCAGAGGGACTTTTTCCAGTGGAGAAGACTTATGTAAGAACAGCAGCTGGACTGGGTGTTTCTGATCTCAAATTGCCTGGGAGACAGTCCTGTATGACACTAGCTTCTGAGACTTCAGAAATCTGTTCAGCATCTAGAAGTGGCCTCAAACTGCTGGGCTCCTCCTAGGATACCTTGGAATATGGACCCAACTCCAAGGAGCTGACATTTTTTTTTCCTGTTGCAAAGACACTCTTGACTAAAATTCGACACAATCATTTTTTCTTTTTCACGTGAAGATACCACAATGCTTGAGAATAAGCTAATTTCCTTAAGCTAACAACTTGCGTGGATGTGCCAATCTTACCTTGGAGCATTTTCTCAGGGTGGCTATACATTAGAATTACCTGGAATTTGAATACTCATTCCTGGTTCCCCTCTCCAGAGATGCTGATATCCATTGGTCTGGGAGTAGCCTGGACATTAGGAGTTTTAGAGCTCCTTGGGGTGCTTCCAATGTGAAGCCAGGGTTGAGGAGTGCTGCTTTAGGGTAAGTTGGCATTTGACTATGATATTGGCAAGAGTGTTAAGGAAATGGGACTTGGGGATGAGAATGAAACTATGGCCTGGTTTCATGCTGAGCTTGTAGCCCCAGTTTGGTGTTGGATAGTCAAGCTCCTGGGATCCTGACCATTTTTTTTTAAAGATTTCTTTATTTATGCATAAAAGATGGGGTTTAGGCCAGAAGTGTGGGGTGGTGAGAGGTTTCACCAGAGACAGAGTGGGGAGCAGAACAGTCAGATCAACTGAAGTACACTGCTGAGGGGAGCAGCAGGTGAGACAGGAGAGGTCTGCTGTGCCATGTGGGAATCTCCTTGGCCGGGTATCAAACTTGTGCTGCAGTGGCTCTGGACAGCTTCATAGTGCTGTGCTTAACCTGTTGTGCCACCAGGGAGGCCTGATCTTGACCATCTGAAAAGTTCCTGCTGTCCACACCAGGGTGAGGGTCAGAAGTTCTGGAGCGGCACTCAAAGACAGTGGTACTATCCCAGCACAGAGTTACTATGCAATCTCATTCTGGCCAATGTGATTGTTTTAACATTATTGTTTCAGGATTTCTTTTTGAAAAATTTAAATGCCTTTAATCACATTTTATTGAGGATTGTTCTCACTTAGCATTGGTGTAAGCTGATATAAGTTGTAAAAAATAAAATAAGTGTTGGGTCACCAAGTCTGAATCACTTAAAACTGCAAGGGACTGAGAAAGCTGGGGAGAATGGCCTTCAAAGCTGCCTGAGAACCAGAGGATCTGTGTGTCTGATTGCCCATGTCTTTCCTCTCCAGAGAGGTGTGAATTTATTGAAGGAACAAGACCTTATGAAGGATGAAGGGGTTGTATAATAATATGTATGAGTACACGGATCTGTCTGAACAGTTTTTTGGCTGTCTGCTTTCAATGGTAATAAATATCCACTAAAAGCCGTCTGCTCTGTGTGTTTTTGGTAAAGTCTAACACTTCCCTCCCTGCATGAATACATTCAGAATGTAAGCACCACGCATTCGACTATAGAGACTCTGTTGTAGTCTGAATTCTTAAGTTATGCAGCTTAGCAGCTGTGATAATGTAATGGTTTGCAAAATAATAGACTGGCAATACGTCAACCTGGAATAACACATCAAATAATGAATAATGTGGGTGCAAGAAGGTTTAATTTATACTGCGTTAAAAATACTGCTCCAGAAATATCACACCATTTCAGTCTTTCCAAGAGAAAAAACCCCTTTCACTTAGTCAAATAATTGTGGCAAAAGGAAATGCTTTCTTATTTCTGTTTTTTTTTCCCCATTAAAAATGTCGAATGTACATTACTCTGTGAAAAGGCTTACACTCTGAGTCTGGGTTTGTTGTTCACATACACACTTTTTTATACTCCACGATACACAGGGCATGGTCTCAGAGTTCAAAATAAACAGAAGAGCACTGCTTTCCTCAGGTTCTATTAACAGTAAGAGTGAACTTTTATTTTTTTCTAAGCCAACAATAGGAGGGATTTTGGCGATTTAAGAGGTTGTTTTTGTGTATGTCTTAATTCTGATCCTCTTTCCCAATTTTTTCACCAGTACAAATTTAAAAAAAATTTTGGATTTAATTCATTTTCTCATCTATATAATTTTTAATATTTATTGAGCTCCTGTTACAAATTAGGAGTCAAGATGAGTCCCCAGTCCTCAAGGAGCTTGCTATGATGTGGAGGATTGACAGGATGGAAACAGGATGGAAATGGGTAGAAGGCAAACTGTGATTTGTGCTACAGGGAAATGCAGATTGCTATGGCAGGCTGAAGGGAGAATACTCATTCAGACTTGGGGTGGAGAGAGGGTATCTAGAAAGGCTACCCATAGGTTGTTAATTTTAGGTTGGAGGGTGCTAATGGGAAGTTAAGGAGGTGGAGGGAAAAGACAATGTCAGACTGACAAAAGCATGTGCAAAGGCCCTGAGGCAAGGGCGAGCAGGGTACAGGTTTCTCCTATCATCCAAAAATAGAATGTCCCTATTTGGTAGGTTTTTAGAGGATTCTGGGAAAGCTGATACCATTTGTTTATATGGAAAAAAATTGAACATTCAAAACCCAAATAACTTATCAAATCATGCCAAATAAGAAGGTTCTACTTTTGGATAGCAGGGGAAATCTGTAGTTTG
This sequence comes from Scalopus aquaticus, assembly GCA_004024925.1. NCBI lineage: Eukaryota > Metazoa > Chordata > Mammalia > Eulipotyphla > Talpidae > Scalopus > Scalopus aquaticus. The sequence continues at coordinate 41,209 of PVIJ01011671.1, forward strand.
GGGAATTGCAAACATGTTCAAGAAGGCGTTACTCTTCAACCTAAGAGTAACAACCTGTGGATACCCTCTTTCCACCCCAAGTCTGAATAAGTATTCTCCCTTCAGCCTTCCATAGCAGTCTGCATTTCCCTGTAGCACATACCCAGGATAGGTATAGGGAGAGATGAGCCTGGAGAAGTAAGCAGGGCCCCATAGTTGTATTTACACAATTGTACTTATCTTCAGATAGGATTTTAGACTTAAGGGTTGTAAGCAGACAAGTGACACAATCACACCTATGTTTTAGAAAGATCGCAGAGGCTAAAGCACAGAGCATGGACTGGGCTTAGAACAAGACTATCAACCATTAGAAAGGACAGATGATGGTGCCTGAACCACAGAATAGGGAGGAAGGAGGAGCTGCATGTGGGGCTGTTCTGGGGATAGAACTGGCAGCACGCGGTGGCTGACTGGAGGGGGAGGTGACGGAAAGGGAGGAGGCGGGGAAGATGCCTGGATTCCAGCTTCGGTGTTGAGGTAGCCAGTGGTACTGGATGGGGGAGCATGATTGTGGGCAAGATGGTGAATAACAATTTGGACATGTTGAATCTGATGTGCTGAGACATTCAGGAGAACAGAGATGTCCCGCCAACCCTGGGATTTGTGGGTTTACGTGGAGAGAGGAGGATACATCACCAGGGGATGGGCACCCTCAACAAATATACATGTAACACAACAAGAGTGGGTCACATAAAGCTTCACCCACCTATTCCTAGGTCTTAGACCAATAAAGGTGATCTCCAACACAAAACTGTTTTCCCGTATTTGTAGGATTGTGGTATAAGACTGTCCCCTCAGCCCAAGGCAGACCCCAGAAAGCATGCTCACCTTCTTAATTCATTTACGTGTCTTGTTTATTACATTTATTAGAATTTTTCATTAAATTCATTTTTACCTCTAGAATAAAAATACTGAGCTTTGGAAGGAAGAGGCCCTATAGAATTATCTGGACTTGAGTAAATTTAGTTACTTGCCATTTGTGCGTAGTGAATTTGAAACTCTTTATTTTCCAAGTGTTGCACATCAAAAGGAAAGCATGGCCAGGAAACACTGTCTGCCATGGCCTTACCAGGTGATTATCCCATAGGCCTCTCTGGGCCACAGTGAGGTTGTGACAAGAGGTATGCAAAGGGCCATCAGTTATTGAAAAAAATAAGCCAAGTGTTCCTGCACTTGAAAATAGGTAAACTTCAGAAAATATGCCTATCGTACGCCAGCTATTAAGTCCTTAAGTACATTATCTCTAGTCCTTAACAAACACCCTCAAGGGGAGATGGTGCAAATGAATAAACCGAGGTTGAGAGCGCCTGAGTCACTTTGCCAAGGCCACAAACTATTAAACAGTGGACCCTTGGTTCTTGGGACAGTGTGGTATCATGCCCTACCTACTCCAGTCATCCAACTACCTTCTGCGGCACCTAAACTGTCTTCATTGCTTATTCTATAGCAGAAATTAGAGCCCCATAGTGAACTTCTAATCATTTCATTTATATAAATGAAGGTGGGAGTGTCCCCGTATTACAAACATGGTATCCTATACTTCTTTCATTTACGTTGCCCTCCCCATCACAGTGATGGGCTCCTGGTAGTTGGTAAAAACATAGAAGCAAGAACTAAGACTGATCACGGCACCCAAATAAGTCTCTGGGTTTGGGATTTATAGGATGTCTAAGTAGCATAATTAAGAAGGTGCATTACTTTAACTTCATGGCAGTTGGAAAATAGAAGCAATTATTTTCCCTGGACAACTAAGGGCATGGGACTGTCTGTGCCCTAGAAATCATCAAGAGTCCTCTGTGGTCATTAGCATCTCTGTTTTGTATGTCTTCTCTATTTCCTGTCATGTGAAGTACGGGTGACAAGTTGGTCATAACCTTTTCTCAGGGCTGGGCTGCCATGTCAAAGCTCCCCAGATAGCAAAGGTAATGAAGCAGAGGTTTCCCTGCCAGCCCCTGGATTTAGGTCCTGCTCTGTTGTTAATTATATGCCTCTAGAGTGAAGATTAAAATTCTCCATACCATGCTGTCCCTGTTTATGCAGGACAAGGGTAATAACCCCCATTCACTGTGTCTCATTAGCAACCCAGAATCATAAAGTGAGGCAGTGGATATGAAAGTGGAGTAAAGGTGTCAGAGCAATGTGAGGCCTTCACATCATTAAAGACTGTGAGACAACAGCAGCCAACTGGAATGTCTGTCACCCTCTAGGCCACTGGTGTAACTGAAAGAATGTTGCTGCTTTTAAGTCAGGGAGTCCCAAGAAAAGAGCTCTGGTTCTCTTGTCTGCCCTTTGGGCAGACGCCATTACTCACCTTCCCTGCCTTCATTTTACAGAAATGTACGACTCTGATCATAAAATTGTCATAAGATCAGCAACAGTAGAAAATGCCCAATTGGAACTGACATGACATCATATATTCCAATTAGTCTCGCTCTCCCTCATGGTGGAGCATGGCATGGCAGGCTCACAGGAGTGCCAGTGCAACCTCATGACTAGTGCTCTCTCAGCCCCATCTCTGTCCCTGCAGCCATGGAGATTAACAGGACGTCTGATGCTCCAATGATGGGCATGCTTCTCTGAAGGGCCCAGCGGTTTCAGATCAGTCTTTTCAACACTAGTGTGCGCCCAGGGACAGAAAGTAGGTCGGCAAGTTTTACATGCAAATCTAAAACTCATATGCGACAGAAACATGTTTTATAGAGAACACTGCGTTCATGTATTGTTAAGTGTTTCTCAAATTGGTAAACACTGAATCACAGACATAGTAACTGAACACATCTATATTTATTAAACTTATTTGATTTATTGAACATCCGTCTGGAGATGCTCATAGCTAACTAGAGGTTACCTGGTTACTATGGATTTTGTTGCCTATATACAGGGTGTATAATACTACTGCTATGTGGTACAACTCTAAGGTGAGAAATTCACATTTCCAAGTGAGCTTTTGTGAACAGAGCATATTATATAAATTTAGTGACCACACAGATGAAAAAAATTTCACCAAGAGTTAAAATTACATACAATAAAAGCCTGGTAACTATTCAAATTTTGCTGTAACTGTGGGTCCTCTGCCCCAAAGCCCACAGCATAAAGCGAACACAAATAGGCACCTACTACATATTAGGTGATGATCTTGATATTGGGCACAGGAAATGTATTTCAAAATAAGGACTCGTATACACCCAGAAAAGAAACCTAAGTCTTCTCATTACTCAAATGGCAGAAACATGGGAATTCATCAAGAGTCAGGAAATCAACCCCACCAGGACATCTAGGGAACCCCTCGTATTTTTAAGACTTGAATTAATTTTTTCTTAAATTTAAATCCACTGAGTATTCTTTCAGTATCTAAGAAAGTCCCCTGATTTAAGTGTTCCCCTTTCTAACATTCGGCAAGTTGCTCATCTATCAAGAGACCTCTGGTGATGGCATTTGTCTTGGGAGGTCTTAGATGTCACCTTCACCCAAGTCCTCTAAGTGGGTGTCCAAAGCTCAAAGACTGGCTGCCATGATGAACACGGCAGCTCTTGGGGTGTCTGAGACCCACATGACACGGTTGTCGCTGTCATCCCCACACAAATGAGCCCAACATCCCCCACACAACCAGCTTTAATCATGTCCCCCACACACTGCCTTAGTCACCCAAGAGAAGGGCAAATTCTTATTACTGTTTTACAGGATCATCTTTGCCAGCGGCTACCGTAAATAAAGTAAGAGTGTTTTTAGAAAATTAACAGAGTGATTCTGAAGCAAAATCCATAGTATTACAAAAACCCTAAATGATAGCAAGGTAGCAAGGCATTTGAAACAACATCATCATCAACAAAAAACAACAGAGGGGCTTTTAATCAACTGTCTGAATAATTTAAACCCTCAAAGCATCAAAGCTCCTTAGCGTCACCGTCGCCTCCTTTGAAGACAGTGTCACCCAGCAGAAGAAATTCACACTCTGCTTTAATGAATCTGTTTCACTAAAGGGAAAAGAAAACAGACTCTGCAGCCCGATGCTTTTCTCAGCAAGCACCACTCGCCTCTTCCATATCCACCCCCCCATATTTTATCTTCAGTAACCCCCCCGACTCTGTGCACAGTGGACATAAATTTCTGTTCTGAATTTTTCATCATTATCTGTTAAGAGAAAAACTGTATAAGACATGTTATTCTACAGCCCCAAGAATTTGATTTTTTTCAGGAAAACAGGACTGCCAGGAGGGATGGATGTATAGTGAAAACACACATCTCCCTTTCTCTGGAGCAATCGCCAGGGTGGGAAGGGGAAAAGGTTACAAACAGCCCGCCACGTAGCTCACCCTCTCCACGCTGCGTCTTCTCAGAGATCCATAAGGAATTTTCAGTAAAAGTCTCTGGGTTCTATTCGGAGCCACTGCAGCCTGAACCACCATGATGTGGAGCCGTGTGTGTGTGTGTGTGTGTGTGTGTGTGTGTGTGTGTGTGTGTGTGTGTTTGCTCAGCAAATGGAGAGAGGGAGGCTGCCTCAAAAACTAAGTTATGGTCTCCTGGAGGTTTCCTGAATATCAAATAACTGAAAGAGTTTTCTTTCAACCATATGAGTCAAGATGTGGTTTGTTGTGAGGTGGGGGGATGGGGAAGAAGAAAAACAGTCCAAGTTCCCCAACTTCAGCGTGCCTTCAGCTGCATATGCATAGCTTCAGCTCCCTCCTCTGCCCCGTGTGTTTGTTCTTCAGCAAGATGGCATGTCCCAGAAGTACGCAAGTGACACTTCTGGGGAGAATGATCCCGAAATGTCAACTTTGCTTCTGGTGGCTGCAGATGGTAACCAGGTCAGTTGTCTAATCAAAGCCCTATCAGACGTATTATTTATTCCATCACGTGACTCCAAAGCCCCTCGGCCATACAGTAGGTCACATGCTCACCTTAAAAAGACTATTTGGAATATCACCATCTGGTGTAGAGATTAATGTGAAATCCTACGTTCTGATTTCACTCTCTTCTGAACACAGGAAAAATATTTGAAGACCAATGACATAACACACTAGGGACCTGGGGGGGATCTCTCTTCATACTCATAAATTACAAGTATGACCCTGAGCATCAGACAAGCATATCTGCTTTATTCCTTCCTGCTTACCAGGAAGAAAGAAATGTATGCATACAATTAATTCTATATGTGAATACATCCGCAAAGAGAAAGTGCAAGAGAAGAAAGAAAGGGAAAAATGTTTGGACCACAGGATTCAGATTAATCAAATCAAATATACCAGACAGACTTGCATTTGGCACCTCCTATTTAAATGTTTGTGTTATAGAACATTTATTTTTATATGTGCCAATAAACATGGAGGAGTTGTGCTTGATTTCGCAAGGCTTTGGAAAGAGCTGTCTAAACTCAGATTTATCCATCACAGTAGCCTATTTTCCCCTTATCACTTCATTTAATTCCAGGTCAGATAACCTTCCCAGACGAAGGGTACACGTGGTCTAAAATTTTAACTTTTCTTAATATTTTGTTTGACTATGTGTTCCTCCCCATCTCTACTCCTCCCTAAATCTGCTTAATCCTATAGCAGAGAAAACTACTGTAAAGAAAAACGAATAAAGGGTTTCCCAGACCGGAGGTGTTTTAGCTTTCTTCATTTCACTATTTCCTACATCTACTGCTCTTTTTTGTTCTGGGTCTCATGAAAGGGCTGACCATTCTCTTCGTAGTAACCCTACGCTTTTTGGTGTTATCCTGGTATCACTCATATGCTTTGTGAACCAGCTTTTCTTTACTCTCTGCAGATCAGTTTATTAAAGACGATGGTAAAGAAAGTTCTGTTTATCCAGAGGGTCTAATAGGAAGTGGGGGTGGGGTGCAAAGGGGAGAAGCAGCATTTTACCCTGTTAGAAAATGGATCAGGAAAAAGACCCTTAGAAGGGGGGTGGGTCTCGTGGGGCTGCGGTGGGAGGATGGAAACGTGGGAGCAGTCATCCAACGCAGACACACATTAAGAGGCAGTTAAGGCAAGCATCAAGTTGATGTGGGAAATTCCAAATATACAACAATCGGGCTTTGTTCATAATCGGTTCCATATGTATGGCTGGAGTTAGTGAGAGGGCGAGGGAGAAGGGCAGAGACAAGGAAAGATGGAAAACTGTTCTGTGTGACTAAAAGGGTCTTTGGTAAGGTGGTTTGGGCTTATAGATCCTTCTCTCCCCCCACCCCTCTCTCTTGCTTCCTTCCTGCACTGCAGTCTTTCAAACTATTTTGGGGTGGATGCAAATCTTGGAATGAACCCCAATTACTTGGCCAAATCAGTAGAATCTCTTTGCTTCATAAAAGCTCACTTGACTATGGAATGGTTTTGAACAAAGGACCGGCACATTTTCAAAACACTTATCTGGGATTTCTCCTGTCTAGTAGTTTGAGAGGCAGCAATGTATCCGATCAACTGAGAAGTCACTGTCTCTTTTCTGACCCAGGCAGGGCAAAGCCCTTGGGAGCTGAATTTATTTATATTTGACTAAATGCAACTTCCTGTTTCCCAGGGGTATTAATGAGTTTCACTGAAAAGCTTAAGGCTCATGGCATAGTTCAGATCCTAAGGGACACTTTGATGAATGAAGTACAAATAAAACAAAAACATATGCATTTGATTAAGGTTAAAATACATACAGAAGAGAATGTTAATGGAAACAAAAATAACCCTAGGCCAGACTCCCACACATTTAGCACCACACATTCCACCCCCTGGGGGGCGGGGAGCAGAATAATTTCTCATATCGCTTTTGTTGCCTCCCCTCAGCTAACAAGAGGAGTGGGAGGTGGGTTGAGAACCTTCCAGAGTCCCTCGAGGAGAAAAATAGGTGGTCACCTCCTCAAAGAGATTTGAAGGCTCTCAAAGGACCGCTTGTTCAAGCTATCTTTCTGATGGTCTTGTTTGTTTGCATTTACACATTTAAAATTAATTACTGAATTTGCTTCCAGAAGGCCACTGTTATCATACAAGTGTTTCTGAGAGAGGACAGGCACTTTGCAGGTATAGCCACTATAGGAGAGGTGAGCAGAAGAAACGTTTCCTCAGCACCTAGCAGTTGCCAGGCACTGTGCTAGAAGATTACTGACTTGGAGTCTAGTTGACTCCATGGCAGAAGAGTTTCATTATCTATATTTTACAGTTGCTGAAATGGGCTCAGAGAGGTTTAGTAAGTTGACCAAAGTCACACAGCCAGAGCTGTGGTAGCGGAAAAAACTAAAGTAAATTTATTAGATTTAAGGGCTTGGTCCATTACACTCTCAACTGTCAGAGAGGATTTTATCACATCACAGCAATTTGGAAATCTGGAAAGGAGGCATATAAATGGGGCTGCACAGAGAAATGGCAAAACTCTGACTATGAAAAAAGGCAGGAAATGGCATTAGGTTGAGCTGTTTTAGTCTTGGGAGCTACTGTTTTGATGTTCCTTAGAGCTAAGAAAGAGTGATAGAGTGTGAAGAAGCTCACAGGAGCGGGGAAACAGCACAGTCCCCGGCCTGAGGACCCCATGGCGGAGCTGGTTATCAGAGGCTAGAACCAGGGTCACCTGGCAGAGGCTAGAAGCCTCTGGACTCAACCACTACTGGGGCTGGTGTGGGGGCGGAGAACTGTCCTGGCTTCTCCCTACTCCCTGCTAGTCTCCCACTAGTGTCTTCCACGCACTGGAGCCAGCCAACTAACATGGAGCTATGGGTGTACTAAAATAGGCAGAGGAGCAGGAAAGGAGGGAGAATATTGCCCGGGACCAGCACTGAAGGACCAGAGATATTGGAACAAAGGACTCAGAGACTGTGAGTTAGGAGGAACTGAAAGGGAACCGAAGGGCGAGAGGAAAACATTTGGAAAAGTGTTACTGAGGAGAGAGTACATTTTTTTTGCCAGGATGGTGGGTGATGGGGTCCCTTGCGTTTCCAGAGACAGATGGGGAGGATGCTATGGGATGGGTGCCAATGGCCCTGTGGGAAGTGGGTGGAGAAGACACACTTCAGTTCTATAGTCCCTGAAGCTGCTGCTTTTGATGACTTTTGGAACAGAGCACTCAAGGCTGGCGGGTGTCTTTTTTCTTTTGGTTTGTTTGTTTTGAACAATTCCTTCCGTCTCAGTGAAAATGTTTACATTCAAACTCCAGAATGAAAATGCATGGGCATGGAGTGACCCACATTTCAGGAAAATCAATGGTTTTGACACACTAAAGCAACATGCATCAAAGCAAATGGTGTTTGGTCACGGACAGCAGGAGTTGAGGGGATGTGGGGATGATGGCCTGTCAGAGAGAGAGAGCATCTTACATCTTACAGGAGAGAAGAGGGGCGGCAGCAGGGGAGGGGGGTGTGCCTGAGGTCCAAGTGTGTGCACACGGGTACGATAGCTCACTCGCTAATCAAGCCACGCCCAGCCGGTGTATGCTCAATGCACTGGCAGAATGGGTGGTCCCCAAGAGAAGGCTGGACCCTGGCACAGAAACAGGGACTGCTCTCTGCAACCTCCTGCTCAGGGAGAGTCTCGAATACCAGCCCCATCGTTAGTCCTCCTTGCCCAGTGTCTGAAATGACAAGGAGCGAGGTGAGCCCCACGGCGCCCTGCAGACCCACATTCTGCATCTCTGCCTCAGACTCTAACTCCAGGTACTAACTCAGTTCGCTCGCCCTGCTCTATTGTGCTCATTTGGCAGGATGCTAAGGAACGGCCATGGGAGGAAGGGCTTCGGCTCGGGGAGGAAACCGAAGGCACGCTGTGCTGGAGGGGGGCCAGGATGGAGCTTGGGGGTCCAAGGGAGCCTCAAGTCTGGAGTCAAGGCCAAGGGGTAGTGAGTTGAGAAGTGTTGGGAAGGGTGAGCTGAAGTCTCTTTTTGGAGAAGGGCAGAATGTGAAAATTGCAAGCCCTTGTCTATTCATTCATTTCATTCTTTCTCTGCTAAAAGGTGAAGTATGGCCTGCATTAAGGAAATAAAGATGGTAGAAAGGTAACAACATAGGCCTCTTGAAATGTCCACCTTAAGTTATCATTTCCTGTGAATTCAGCAGGACGTTGAAATTGTTCAGATGGGCTTTTTCCAAGATGTTTTTGTACATCTTGGAAGGCTTTGTACATGTCACCTTGGCATGTGGTGCTAAAGTCAGTGGAAGCCTTGTGGGCTTCAAGAGAAACTGTTACCATGAGCTTGTAGAATGAAGGTCACCCAGACCTAGGGTCATCGCCATAAATGCCCTTCCTATCAGGGAACTGATCTTCAGTTAGTGAAAGTGTCTAGAGTGTCTTGTGATGCATGCGTCATTCTCTCCTCCTCATGGGAGTTCCTCCTTTCTCCTTGACACCCCACCCCCCCCTTAGTCCTAATTCAAAAGTAAAAACCTCCATGTAAGTGAAACTATCCAATATTTCTCTTTTTCCTTCTGACTTATTTTGTTTAGCAACAATCCCTTCCAGCTCCATTCATGTTGCTGCAAATGGCATGAGTTTCATTTTTGATCACTGAGTAGTATTCCACCGTGTATAAATAAATTTAATTTAAAAAAGAGGAAAGGCTTTCCATCAGCCTCATTTACCTTAGAATCTATATCCATGCCATATCTACAATTTTACATGAAATTAAATTTGCTCTTTTTTTCCTACTCATCTGTCTGATATTAATTTGACTGCTTGACCAGTCTGAGAAGAACTCAGAGGGATAGAGAAATTTCCCACCTGTGCCCCCACGATGATTAAAAGGGATCTCTCACTTTTATCAGAAGTCTCAAGACAACAGACTCAATCCTTTCTTCCTCCTCCATGTCCACTGGAGGGCTTGGGAAAGAGGGATTTGAGGACCAGTTTGACGTTCTAAGTTGATCCCACCCTGCAGGCTGTCAGAGGAGGAGGAGGGCGAACGAAGAGGGTGGGAGCATGTGCAACCTCACCCAGGCCTGGGGAGAGGGGTTCTAGGACCCTGTTGGAAGGGGCATGGTGAACTTTTTAACAGGAAGGGGGCTGGATGAAGTATCTGGTAGTGGTAAAAAGAAGGGATGAATGGGGTCTGGAAAATAACTCTATCCTATAGTCTTGGGTCAGATGTGGGCCTGAGAGAGTTGGTCTTGGTTCTTTTCTTTCATTCTTTCTTTAAGATTTATTTATTTATACATACAAAACTGGGGTCTAAGCCAGAGGTGCAGGGGTTAAGAGGATTCACCAGAGACAGAGCGGGGAGCAGAACAGGCAGATATACTCAAGTACACTATGAGGGGAGCAGCAGGCGAGACAGGAGAGGTTTGCTGCACCAAGTGGGTTAGCTGCCTGGCTGGGGATCGAACTCATGCCGCAGTGGCTGGCGACAGCTTGATAGTGCTGAGACTTTAAGCCCTGTGCCATCAGGGAGGCCCAGTCTTGGTTTCTTTAAGGTTTTCTATGCTCTGTGTGAGGGGCAAGGGAATCTCAGATGAAAGGGCTAGGTTATGGGGGCCCAGGGCAAAAGATGGGACCTTAAATGAGTGACTGGAAGTGAGACATTCTTGGTGAAAGGGAATTGAAGTGATAAATTCCTAGCAATGGGAAAGGGAAGATAGGCCATCAAAGAACCCATGAGCCGCTCCTCAAGGATGAAAGTTAGGTTTAAATAACTATGAGTCCCAGAGAGAACCTTGCCTGCCCTGGTGTCTCCTGGACGTGCTGGAGGCAGCTCAGTGAAGAGGAACAGAGGGGCAGAAGTTGGAGAAGCAGCCCACACATCCTCCTTTTCCACAGACCTGAACTGGGCTGGGTGGGGGTGGGGGGGGTGGACAGAAGCTGGAGCTGTGCATGAAGGTTGGATTTGCTCACAATTGCTTCACAATACAGGTGACAGGATGAGATAGGATGAGATTGAACAAACACATGCAGGAAGAAAACGTTCCTAATCAATTTGGAAAATCCTAGAGGAGGGAGGAAGTTTGGAAGGGAAGCCCTGTCTTTTTTCAAGATTCCATCATTATTTCCAATAGCTCCTAACTCAGCTTGCCTAGGTAATTCATGTCACGTCTTATTAGAGTAAGCTGTGACTATGGTTACGCAAACAGAAATGCTGTCTACATCCATCATTTTATGTTTGAAAAGAGGCTGGAATTTAGGCCAAACACGAAATCCAATATCCCTCAGAACAGGACGAAGATCTCAAGCAACGCTGTTATCACCAGACCTCACATGCCCAGGGCCTGGAGATTGTCGGCAGTCACCAGACAGAGTAGCTTGGTTTCTCTGGGTTTTAACTATGATTTTCATGGAGACAGTAATTCTTGGCATGAACTTTTCCTCCTTTGATGGCTTTTCCAAGAATCTGTAGGTAGAATTGCAGCTAGCTTGGGTGGGCTGATAAATTTTCCTTTCCCTACCCTATCCTTTTCATCTTTCTTTTTCTTCCCCCTCCTTCCTTCCCTTTCCTCTTTTCTTCCTCTCTCCCTCTCTTTCCCTTGCCCCTCCCTTCACTCTCCTCTTCTCTTCGTCTTACTTTCCTTCAAGTTTCCCTTGCCCAGTTGGGCAACATCCTGGGTTTCATTTAATAGCTCTCCAGGAGCAGTCAGTTAAAGAAAATAAGTTTAAACAAAATTGTTCACTTTGATTCTTGATTATTACTGCCAACAGAAGTTTGGTGAGCTGGGATAAGTCTACTACATGTTTCTGAGATGACATTATCTATGCTTTTCCTGTATTCTATACTATGACCTATGCCACTGGCCTTGTCAAAATCAATTTTACTTTTCCTTTTATTGCATATGCCACATCCATCATTCATTCACAGTTATTTTTATTGTGTGTCCAATGAAATGAGGGCAACCCCCTCACATGGTAGATTCAGTTGCAAGTATTATTATAAAGACTATTTAATATATTAATCCATTGAATTCTCACAATATCTTATCAAATAGTTACCCTTATTTTCCCTAGATTAAAAAAAAAAGAGAGAGACAAAGGCATAGATAAGTGAAGTAACTGCTTAGGGTCACACTATAAGTGCTTCTGAGTCCATTAACCTTTGCTCTCCTCTATATGGCTACTATGTACCAGGTGCCATTCAAGAATTGAGAATACATTGTCTTTGTCTGGTTTTGGTATTAGAGTAATATTTGCTTCATAGAATGTGTTTGGTAGTACTCCTTCCTTCTCGATTTTTTGAAAGAGTTTGTGTAATATAGGGACTATTTCATTTTTGAATGTTTGGTAGAATTCATTTGTGAAACCATCTGGTCCTGGGCTTTTGTTTTTGGGGAGGTTTTTAATGACTGTTTCA
>PVIJ01011672.1:0-53480 GCA_004024925.1 Scalopus aquaticus
GCAGTGGGTTGTTAACTGTGTGGCTGCCCAGTTGCCCAGGGTCTTTGGACAGTCTCAGGGGCATATGCTGTCAGGGCTTGGCATCTGTACCATCACCCTGGCTGCCTCCTGTTCTTAAGGAAGAAGTCCTGATCTCTTGCTCCAGAACCTCTTAGGTATCTGAGTGCCCTCTGTGGGCCACATGCTGTGCCAGTCACATGCAGTTGGTGGGCAAGCAAGGTGGGCCTTAAAGAACCATTGTGCCATGTCCAGGAAGTGCTGGAAGACCTCCAGGAGGAGGTGACAAGGACACAAGAGAAGAAGGGAGGGTGTTCTGGGTGTCAGGAGACAGAGACAGGTCGTGTCCATGGTCTGGGGTGGTGAAGTCGGGTGGCATAACTGGAGAGATTGCAGGCGTTGTTGGGGACTTGTGAGCCCCATAGGGAGCTGGACTTGTTCCAGAAGGCTCTGGGAAACCATGCAGGGGTGTAAATAGGCAGGAGACCATAGCACATCAGCCGTGTTTGATGCTTTTTGGTTGGAAGGAGACCCTTTGGTCAGTGCCTCTCAGATAGGTGTCTCGGTGTCCGCCTCTCTCTGAGGCCACCTGCTCTTTTGAGGCCCTTCTGTGTGCCTGGTCTGTGTGTTAGGCCCTGGGTTCAGCCCAAATGTAAGTTGGTCAGCACCTTAAAGTGTGTTTCCTTGAAGTCTAGGACCAGGGAGCCCCCTATGCCTCAAGGTTCTCCAGCTTCTGCCAATCTGCATCCTATGAGCTGTCTGGGAGCCAACAAGGAGGGGAAGTCAAGGAGTTGGTTCAGTGGTGGGTGAGGAGCAAACAGCTTATCCCCTCTATCTCTGTTTCTGCCTGTTTCAGTATGTGGTCCCTTGTGTGCTACCCAAGACTGAGAGCAGCCGGACTCCCAGCTTTTCTTCACTATTCATAGCCCTCCTCCAGATTGCCCATCTTGTCTGAAAGTCTGTCTTGGCGACCTCCCTGGACCAGCCAGCAGTGCTGTCTCAAGCTTCCCCACCTCCATTCTTCCTGCTGGACCCCTTCAAGGAAAACCACTCTTCCTTGTGTGTCTCACCCACTCTAATCACCAAGTGTGTGTGTGGGGGGGGGGTTCGTTTCACACCACTGGGCAATTCTCCAACACCAGCCGAGCATCTTACAGTTCAGCTCGGTTCTCACACTGTCTACTTGCAGATGCCATCAGAGTCCACAAGTGAAGGGCTCCTTCCCACAAGGTTCCCCTGCCCCATTTCAGATGCCTGATTGACCTACTGTAAGTCAGAGGCTCCCACACCTACCTCCTTGGGTTGTATTCCTTTGCTAGAGAGGCTCACAGAACTCAGAAACATTTTACTCATTAAATCACCAGTTTATTAGAAAAGGATGCAACTCAGGAACAGCCAGATGGAAGAGGTGCGTGGGGCAAGGTGTGTGGGAAGGAGTGTAGTGCTTCCGTACTCTCATGGCTCTACTCTCTCTAAAACTATAAGTGTTTACCAGCCTGGAAGCTCACTGAACCCCATCCCTTAGGGTTTTATGGAGGCTCTATTATTGCACAGGTATGACTGATTACATTTCAGTCACCACCTGGAGGTGGCACAGGAAACAGTGTGGGTGTGGGCATTCTAGCTCTCTTCTGCCTCATGCTGCATCCCTGGGCAGTGAGTGTGCCTGACTGAGCCCCATGGGACTGGCCCCTGGCAGGGATAGGCACTTGCACCACTCTGCCATTGTCCCAAGGACTGAGCCTAGTGAGAGGAAGGGGGTAAGAGAAGGTGGAATGGTACATGGAAAGGCTTGGAGCTTGCCCACTGCTGAGGCTGGAGGGATGAGTGTGGCCATGAGGAAAGGGATGGGAGAGGGAGGCTAAGGAATGAGGCCTTGGCTGCCAGTCTGAGAGGTTGAAAAGCAGGTAGGAATATGGTCCAGCTCGTCTTTAGTTTGTCAGATATTTACTGAATGCCTCCTACGTGCCGGGGCTGGCTCACGAGAGGTATAGATGTGACACTCAGAATTGCTGGTCCATGGGCTGTGGTTGCTGCTGCTGTGATGGGACAGATTGGGTCATTCTCAGCCCTGGCTTCCCTGGCCCAAACCCACCCCCCTCAGGGATGAAGCCAAGCTGTGCTCGGCACAGGTCCTTGTGGTCGCCTGCCTCGTGCCAGGTTGCAGGGGGCGCCTAGCACAACTGGTCAGGTTGCTAGGCTGCTTCATAAACAGAGGCCATCCTTGGTCTACTTGTCACCCAGGCACAGCTAACAGATCAACTTTATCTCCTGCTCCAGGAGGTGCGTGGGTACAGGTGTCAGGAAAAGGTTTGGGGTCTCTTCCTGGGATTCACTGGACTTGGGAGCACCGTGGCCTCGATCCCCTGTGGGTACAGTTTGGCTGTACTGCCAGCGCATTCTTCCCACATGCCTGCCCAGACCCAGGAGAGCAACCCCTGGCTCCTGAGGTGTGAAGTAACATGGCAGAAGCCTGGGCTGTGGCCCCAGGAGCCCTCCTCCAGGGTCAGGTCCTTGCCTGGTGCTCAGACTACACAAAGAAGAGCAGAGAGCATGCGCCCCTGTGAACACCTGTTGACCTTTTGAGTCTAGATTCACCAATTGGGAACATTTTTTTTTCTATTTAGATAAAATTTATATAACAGAATCATTTTAACATGTACAGTTCAGTGGCATTTAGTACACTTAGTAAGTTTCCTATGTTTAGTATTATGTAATCATCTATGTAGTCCGAACATCCCCATCATCCCAAGAGGAAACCTCTTGTCCATTAAGCGTGCTCTCTCTTCCTTCCTCCCAGCCCCTGGCAACCACCAGTTGGCTGTCTCTGTGGATATGCTGAGTCTGCATATTTTGTATAAATGGGATTGTTGATGTATGACCTTTTGTGTCTTGACTTTTTTTACTTAGCATGTTTCTGAAAAGGTTTGTCCATGTTGTAGCAAGTGTCAGGGCTCCATTCCTTTTTATTGCTGGGTAATATTTCATTGTGTGCACGGACCATAGTTGTTTATCCATTTAGTAGTTGACAGACCACTGAGTCACATTACTTTTTTTTTTTTTTTTAAAGATTTAGCTGGGTATAGGCCAGAGGATCGGAGGGTGAGAAGATTCACCAGAGACAGAGTAGGGAGCAGAACAGGCAGATTGACTGTTGAGGGGAGCAGCGGGTGAGACAGGAGAGGTCTGCTGCGCCATGTGGGTTAGCTCCCTTGACTGGGGTTGAACTCATGCTGCAGTGGTTGCCAGTAGCTTCATAGTGCTGAGACTTAACCCCTTGCACCACCAGGGAGGCCCTGCATTACTTCTTGGTTGTCTTGAGGAGTACTATGAATATTTGCATACAAGTGTTTGTTTGAGTACTAACTTTGAATTCTTTTGCATCTGTACCTAGGATTGGAATTGCCAAGTCTAATGGTAATTCCATGTTGAACTTTTCCCCTCTTTTACTTATTTTTTGTTTATTTATTCAGTCTTTTTTTTGTTGTTTTTTGAGGAACTGCCAAACTGTTTTCCACAGCAGGCTATGAGGTTTGCACTTTCTCCACATCCTCACTATATGCTATTTTCCTCTTTTGTGTTTTAAATTTAAATTATGGCTATTTTTTTAAAAAAAGATTTATTTATTTATGCATACAAGCTGGGGTACAGGCCAGAGGCGTGGGGCGGCAAGAGGGTTCACCAGAGACAGAGTGGGGAGCAGAACAGGCAGATCAGAAATACACTGCTGAGGGGAGCAGCGGGTGAGGCAGGAGAGGTCTGCTGGTGGCATGTGGGATTCTCCCAGGCTGGGTATCGAACTCGCATCGCGCTGTCGACAGCTCCACAGCGCAGTGCTTAACAGCTGCGCCACCAGGGAGGCCCAATTTTGGCTATCTTGGTGGGTGTGTAGTGTTATGTTATGGTTTTGATTTGCGTTTCACTAATGACGAAAGATGTTGTACATTTTTCATATGCTTTTGGCCATTTGTGTATCTTGCTTGGAGAACAGTCTCTTCAAGTCCTTTGCCCATTTTTATTTTGATTGTATATCTTTTTTTTTTAAGATTTATTTATGCATACAAGCTGGGGTGTAGGCCAGGGGTGTGGGGTGGTGCGAGGATTCACCAGAGACAGAGTGGGGAGCAGAACAGGCAGATTGACTGAAGTACACTGCTGAAGAGAGCAGCGGGCAAGATAGGAGCGGTCTGCCATGCCATGTGGAAATCTCCCCGGCCGGGTATCGAACTCATGCTGCAGTGGCTCTGGATAGCCTCATAGTGCTGCGTTTAACCCGTTGCACCACAAGGGAGGTCCTGATTTTATGTCTTTTAATTGTAAGAATTTTTAATACAGTCCCAGTTCTAGATCTTTATCAGATATATGATTAGCAAATATTTTCTCCCATTCTGTGGGTGGTTTTTTCACTTTCTTGATAGTGCCCTTGGGTGCACAAAAGTTTTTTATTTTTATCAAAGTCAGTTTATATAATTTCTTTTTCTTTAATCCATTGCCAAATACAAGGTCATGAAGATTTAACCCTATATTTTCTTCTAGGAGTTTTATAGTTTTAACTTTTACATTTAGGTCTTTGATCCATTTGAGTAGTTTCATATATGGTGTGGTTAGGGGGTCCAGCTTCATTCTTTTATTTGTCCCAGCACCATTTGTTGAAGAGACTGTATTTTCCCCATTGAATGAAAATTCTTGGCACCCTTGTTGAAAGTTAATTGACTAAATAATTGCACCTGCCGCCCTCACTCATATATCTCATTGTCCATTATAGCTTTTTTTTCAAAGATTTATTTTTCATTTACTATGCATACAAGAACCGGGGTGTAGGCCGGAGGTATAGGGAGTGAGGATTCACCAGCCACATCTACTGAAATATACTGCTGAGGGGAGCAGCAGGTGGGACAGGAGAGGTTTGCTGTGCCACATGGGTTATTTCCCTAGCTGGGGATCAAACTCAGGCTGCAGTGGCTGGTGAAAGCTTGACAGTACTGAGACTTCAACCACTGTGCCACCAGGAAGGCCTCCAGTATAACTTTTGACAAGTTTTTTATTCGGCTCTAGTCCCAGATCACACTTGAAATTTGAGGGTCACTTCTTTTTAGTCTCTCTTGCTCTGTTAACCTTATTTGACAGAAAAACAGGCTCATAGAGGCTAAGTAACCTGCCTGGGTCACATACTAAGAAATGTAGGCAGGGCACCAATCCAGGTTGTCCTACTTTGATGGCTGAAGTGACTCACCATCACTATAAGACGTAAATGTAAGAAAGGGTTCAGCTGAAGGGAGTAGAGGTACCTCTGGGTATTTTTTCTTGAGGTTCTCATCGCAACTATGAAGTCCAGTGATTTTCTGCAATGTGACCAGAAATTGGCAAATGAATATCTGACTCTTAGCGGGGCCTGGGGCATGCTGCTAAGGTCTGTGACTCAGTGACCTTGCCAAAGATGCCCTTATAGAGGTTCCCCCACTATCCAAAAGTAGAGCTTCCCTATAGAATCTCTTATAAGGTAAAATAGCATAAAGTGAAGAAGCTGAATGCTATCTTCTCTTTTCACTGTAAAAGTGAAAAATTCTTTTGGGATTTCTTTTGATTATCAACTAACAGGTACTAAACAGGTAGATCTGTCATAAAGGTGAAATGATGTACGTGAACTTTCAAATACCTGTATTGCCTGTGTCCTCCCATATTATGCCCAGTGGACCAGGGTGGCTCTGGCACCAGGTGGTGCTCCATGGGGAAATGTCCTGGCAGAGACCTCACGCTAGGCTCCTCTCTCAGCTCTGGTCACCCTGTGCACAGCTTACGGGACAGCTTGTGTTCTGGTTGCCCTGCTTCCTCACTGGCCATCACCTTGACCTCAGTACGGTCTGGACAGGCAGGTCACATGACAGCACTGCCAGGGTGGGTTTTGTGGTACCCCAGAAGAAAATCTGGGGGGCTGAGAAGAGGACAGGTGAGGATGGCCGGATGCAACTGGAACAAGTGTCCCTGGGACCCACTGGCTCACACCCCTCTCTTTTCCTTTACAGATGAAGATGTGTGTGTATTTAAGTGCTCAGTGTCCCGGGAGACAGAGTGCAGCCGTGTGGGGAAGCAGTCCTTCATCATCACCCTGGGCTGCAACAGTGTCCTCATCCAGTTCGCCACACCGAACGGTAAGAACCCCTTTAGTCCCAGCAGCAGGAGCCCAGCACCCAGAACCAGGGGCTTGGAGCGTGGTTGAAAGGTGGCCTATGTATCCAGTGACTGCTCTGCTGCCATCAAAAATCTTATTCCCATGTGGAGATGAAGCTATATAAGAGCGTGTTCCTGCTGCCCTGTCCCAGCCCCTCTTCCCTCGGCTCCTCTGGGTCCTTCAGGACCTGGCTCTTGTGTCCCCCTCCTCCAGGAGAGGGGGACGCCCCAGCCTTGTGTGCGCCTGTCAGAGAAGCCTGTCATGGTGGGGGCCTTTGAATCCCTATCACTTTTTAAAGTTGCGGTAAAGCACATGTAACAACTGTTGGCCATTTTTAGTGTACATTTCAGTGGCATTTAAGCACTTTCCACTGTACAGCCATCATCACCATCATCCCTAGAACGTTTACATCTTCTCAAATTTAATTTTTCAAGATTGCCTTGTAAATTCTATTATGGTTTTTTAAAATGGTGGTAAAATCCATGTAACATTTACCGTCACGTTGGGCAGCAGTCACCACCACTCATTTTGCAGAATTGGAATTCCCCCATGAAATACCAGCTCCCCAGCTTCTCCCAGCCGCTGGTCCCCACCATTCTACTTTATGTCTCTGTGATTGTTTCTTTTATCTTGATAGAATTGTTGGTCATCTTTCTATACTAATAAATGCAACTTGGTGCATACTCTCCGGTTCTGCATAACTATGATCACTCCTCTGATAGCTTCTTTAGGTCCACGAGTTCCATCTAATTCCCTCTTTTGGACATTGTCCTCTGCCACACAGAGACACAGCCTTAAGATTTGGGGTGACCTAGTGCCTACTTGCTGGGACAAATCCTAGAGGTTGACGCCTGGGTCAACGGGCAGCTTCAAAGTCTTCGGCAGTGTTGCCTTGTAGCCTACAGGGGGTGTAGAACACCTGTTCTTCAGCTTGTGGGGACACCTGCCTTCTCCTGTGTTGGCCACCAAGAGGCAGGCTTGACCACCCTTACTTTCTTTAAATTTAAACATTGTTTTTTGAAAAAAGAAATTGTCAAGCACACATTCAAGGTTGAAAGTCAGGATGTGCAGCTAGATGGAAAGAGGGGCCACCAGCTTGTCTTACCCCCGACCCCCCAAGAAGGACCCGTGTGACCTGACTTCCTCCTTCCAGATTTTTTTTCCTTCTACAACATCCTGAAAACCTGCCGGGGGCACACCCTGGAGCGGTCGGTGTTCAGTGAGCGCACAGAGGAGTCCTCTGCCGTGCAGTATTTCCAGGTGGGTCTGGCACTTCCACCAGGCTGCCCCAGTAGGCCACGCAGCGCAGGGCAGACCCACTTGGGTTCATGGTCTCAATCTATCCCTTACTAGCCATGTGACCTTGGAAAGGTGTCCTTCATTTGCTGGGCCTCAGTTTCCTCATCTGTGAAACAGAGATGCCAGTGCCTACCTAAGAGGGTTGCTGGAAGGATTTCAGTGCAGGTGAAGCTTAGGCTTGTGGGCATTTTGAGTAACAGTAAAACAGTTCTAAGATCTGCATTGTAGTTCTTAGAATATGCATTATAGGCTAGTCACTGGTCTAAGTACTCTCACTTGTAGGGAGAACTTGATTCCTCCCAACAACTCTAGGAGGTAAGTACTATTATTATTCCCATTTTACAGATGAGAAAACTGAGACTCAGAGAGGTTAAATGACTTTCTCCAAGTCATACAGCTATTATGCAACAAAGCCAAGATGGGAAACCAGGTCTACCTGATGCCAAAGCCTGTGCCCCTGCCCAGATGCTGCACTGCCTCCTGATCGCCTGTTGCCTTACAGAGAGAACCGGCAGCACCTTACCTGCCTGGTGCTCTGAATTCTAGGGTTCTGTTTGATTTGCTCCTCCATGCTTTGGGGCCCCTAAGTTGGGGCAGATGATCCCTGGTCCTAGAATACCACCTCTGGTAAAACCTGAGTTCTTCTGGATGACTCCCAGGTCCAGGTGTCATCCAGATCTGTCCTTCAGCCCTGGTGATAGGAGCAGTGTCCCTGCTGGGAGCAGCCTTCCAGCTTCCTGCTCCAGTGGAGCCCAGGCCAGCAGAGGGGGTGTGGCTGACCTCCTGAGAGAGGCTTGTGCTAGAGGAACAGCACCTGCTCTGACAGGGGAAGCCAGAACCTTGGCCCCCTGTGCCCCTGCCAAGTGCCTTGTGCCATTGGCATGTCTCTGTTCCAGTTTTATGGCTACCTGTCCCAGCAGCAGAACATGATGCAGGACTACGTGCGGACGGGCACCTATCAGCGCGCGATCCTGCAGAACCACACAGACTTCAAGGACAAGGTGAGCGAGGCCACATGTGCCCTCCATGGGACTCTGGCATGCCTTCCTCGGTTTTTGCCTCAATGTGTCAGTTTATATATATTTTTTCTTTGTGTGTTAACTTTAATATTTTTGGGTTTACAAAACCAAATTACTTACTGTAAAACCCATGTGTAAAATACAGGTATGAAAGGCCTTTGTCATTTATTTCAAAACAAACTTAATTCTCTTCTAGATTTCCCGCAGCATATATTAGCACGTTTTACAATTATTTCATTTTTTTAAATTATTTTTTAATTTTTAAAGATTTATTTATTTATACATACAAGCTGGGGTACAGGCCAGAGGCGTGGGGCGGCGAGAGGGTTCACCAGAGACAGAGTGGGGACTAGAACAGGCAGATCAGAAATACACTGCTGAGGGGAGCAGCGGGCGAGGCAGGAGAGGTCTGCCGCACCATGTGAGATTCTCCCTGGCTGGGTGTCGAACTCTCATCGCGTGCTGCCGACAGCTCCACAGCCCAGCGCTTAACCGCTGCACCACCAGGGAGACCCTACAATTATTTCATTTGATATATATATTTTTAAGCAACAAAATAGGACAGTATCTGCCATACTCTTCGTTCAGAATACTTCCCCTACCTAATGGTTTGTCTTGGGACACACTTTTAAGCCACATGATGTTATTTATTTTGTTACCTTCCTAGTTCCTTTTAAACATCTTTTTAATACTGACAAGCAGTGTACACTCATTGTTGAAGAGAGAGCAGTCCAAAACATGTAGGTTCAACAGGGAGTTTGTTCCCTTTTCCTGCGGTCTAGAGTTTGCTTTTTCTTTTTCTTTTTTTTTTTTTTTTTTAAGATTGATTTATTGATGCATACACCTGGGGTGTAGGCCGGAGGTGGGGAGGGGTGAGAGGATTCACCAGAGACAGAGCGGGGAGCAGAACAGGCAGATTGACTGAAGTACACTGCTGAGGGGAGCAGCGGGCAAGGCAGGAGAGGTCTGCTCCATGTGGGAAGCTCCCTGGCTGGGGATCGAACTTGTGCTGCAGTGGCTGCGGACAGCTTCATAGTGCTGCAACTTAACCAGTTGTGCCACGAGGAGGCCCTAGAGTTTGCTTTTTCTTTTGAACCAAATGGGAGTGTGTTTTTCTCAACACATCTTGGAGGGGCTCTGCATGGTCCACATGGATGTGCCTACTGCAGCACCTGGTCATGCCTCCAGCATTGCTGAGAGCACTCTCAGGACACTGAGGCCCTGAGCCCTGGGGAGGCGTCCTCACACAGCAGCTGTTCTTGGCACCTCACTGGCCATCCCAGCAGCTACTCCATCCAGGCCACTGGCATGAATTGAGCCTGAGTAGAGCTTGGCTCCTTCACAGAAGCCTCTTGCTCTTCTGGGACAGAGAAACATGGCCTGATTCATCTGGAGCTCTGAAAGGCACACCAGAGTTCTTCCCACTTGACAATTCTAGCACCGCTACTGGGTTCTTCACTGTGCCTACCCCATGCCCAGGGCAATTCTGCTCTAGAGCATTTATGTCACCACCAGAGGTATTTATTGTGCTTCCACTTAATCAGAAGCTGTCAGACAAATTCAGAATGTGGGACATCCTACCACATGTTAGCCTAGACCTTCCAAGAGCCCATATTATGGAGGCCAGCACTTTATCAGGAATGCCAAACTGGTGCCAATGCTTGGACAGCTCACCTGCCCCACCTGAGCCCTTACTGCTTATCTGGGAAGGGGTCAGCTTGCTGCCAAGAGCTATTGGCACCAACACCTCCCATTGTTCTTTCCTTTCTGAGAGGGCCACAGAGGCCTGGGGAAACACTCTGCTCAGCTGCTGCACTGGCTTCTAGGGAGGACCATGGTCTCAGCCCAGCTGATGTAGAGGCCTGCTGGCCACAGGGTTGGGAGCGTTCCCTGGGGGCTGATGGGGTCTGGGGACAGGGCTACCCTTCTCTTGCCCTCTCTGAGCACATGGCCACTCAGCACTTAGACACCAGTCTCTAAGGTGTTCTTTCCTAGCAAGAGCTCATTCCCAGAGAAACTGGACAAGCTGATATCCAAGCTGCATAGATTGTTCACAGTTCAAATTGTTCCTTTAGAATCAGGTCCTGTTATGTGTGGTGGTCTTAACATCCTAGCTGTCTTCAGAGGCCCCATTCTACCACTTTCAGATCCAGAAACCACTCCAGGTGGTTCTCGAAAGCAGACTTCAGGGCATGGGGTGGGTCTATTGGAGTAAATGCCCCCCCCCCCACACACACCTGTCACAATTGTTGTCATTTCACCAATGTCTTATTTTTCCCACCCCTTCTCCTTCAGATCGTACTTGACGTTGGCTGTGGCTCCGGGATCCTGTCATTTTTTGCTGCCCAAGCTGGGGCAAGGAAGATCTATGCTGTAGAGGCCAGCACCATGGCCCAGCACGCTGAGGTCAGCAGCCTGCTGGGATCCCAGCCCATTCTCACCCTCATCTTGTAGCTCTGCTTGCTCCAGTCTGGGAAGCCAGCTGTGCTGCAGCCCTTAAGCCACTTTGGTGTCTTGTCCCCAAAACTGAGTGGTCTTGGGAAGGAGGGACTGTCCCGACCATGACAGGTGATCACTGCTAGGTTCTGGGGCAGTTTGGGGTGTCTAGGCTGTGTAGCCTGGGGCTTGGACTATGCAGTCACACATACTTGAGGTGGAGGGTCTCAGCCCCACTCCCCTCATTTGTGACTGTGAGTAACCACAGGGTTTAGTTTAATTTTTTTCGTTTTCTTGCATTAAAACCTTCATTCTGAGTTCAGAACCTAAGAGCTGCAAACAACCATTAACCCAAACAGTGAACATGCTGCCCTACCCCAGCCAGGCTCCCTGCCACCTCACCCCCCTTGCTGCAGGGGGACACTCCTGAAAGCTCTCCAGAGCTGTCTGTGGCCACAAATCCAGTGTGCCTCCCTCCTCCATCTGCCCAGAGCCCACACAAATGAGCGCACAACCACCTGGCCCTTTCCTCGTTCCCTTCATAGTGTACCTGGGACTGCGTCCTCCTGTCAAAAGCTCCCTCAATTTCTAGTGGCTGCAGAGCATCGCTACACAGACAGACCGTTGTTTAGGCACACGTAAGGATGTTGTTGCCATCTAAGCTGCATCTCAGTCTTTGCAGCACAGACACATGCTGTACTGAGCCCTGGTGCATGTATCACCTCCCCCACTTGCAACTGTCCTAGCATAGATTCTGAGTGCTGGGAGCATGTGTCCACATTTAGCTTTGGTGGTTATCAGAGTCTCATCCCCATTTCTGTACCTCTCGGCCATTGTTCCCCAAGGGTAGAGGTGACCTCAGGGGACTGGATGGCCGCAGCAGGGAAGGCTAGAGAGGAATAGATTACTGATGGGTCGAGGGTGACCTGGGCTGTGGCTAGGAGCTTACTAAGGCAGCACCAGGGAGTTTGGTGACAGTGGGGGCACAGGGGCTTCCCTGAGAGGTGTGGGCACAGGGACTCCCTCACCTCATTGACTCGCCTGCCTGCAGGTCTTGGTGAAGAGTAACAACCTCACCGACCGCATCGTGGTCATCCCTGGGAAGGTGGAGGAGGTCTCTCTCCCTGAGCAGGTGGACATCATCATCTCGGAGCCCATGGGCTACATGCTCTTCAATGAGCGCATGCTTGAGAGCTACCTCCATGCCAAGAAGTACCTGAAGCCCAATGGTGAGTGTCCCACTGGGTGCAGGGCCGGCAGGCTGGGTGAGCAGCTGACGTGCTGGGGCTTCACAAGCCCCCTTGTAGAGCCCTGGCTGCTGCTCAATAGGTGCAATAGTGGTTCAGCACCCTGTTGGCCTGTGTCAGTGCCAGGGTGCAAGGGGCGTTGGGGCCTTTGCTCTGCTTCGCCCCAGCCATATTCCAGATGGCTATGATTGGCGGCCCTGGGTTCCAAACAAGGCCACACACCTATCTGCCCCACCCACCTAGCCAGAGTACAGAGGAGATCTTCTTAGGCTCCCAGAGTCACCAGGTTGCCTCTGCCATCTCGATCCCTGATGTCATGGGGTGGTGTCCGCTGGTACAGGATTGGGCACAAGCTCTAATGCAGTTTGGTAGGAACACCTTGCCCCAGGAGCTGGCCTGTCGTCTGCATTCCTGGTCCTCTGTGAACTGTGCCCTCACCCTGCTGAGTCCCTGCATTCTTCAAAGCTGAGAGACAGGGCTGGGTGCGTGTGTGTGTATGTGCATACACGTGGACTGGAGTGGGGGGCAGTTGTCTGGTGTGCTTGCCTGCCCGTTCTTCTGCGTCATTGATAGCTGTTTATGTTGCTTGTCACCGTCACGGAGGGTCTGTGTGACCCTAAGTGTCTGCTGGTCCTGCCTCCATGTGTATTTCTGTACAGGCAGGGAGTGAGGTATATGTGTGTGTGGCACAGGAGGACCAGAGGCAGGGTGGCAGCCAAGGTGCAGAAGATGGTGATTCAGTGGGCTGGTGGGACTCTACTTGGTTTGTGGGAAAGCACCCACTTCATCCTCTGGCCTGCTTTGATTGAGGCCTTGGATGTGCCTTGGGCTCCACTCCTGGAGGTGGTAGGTGATCGGCCTGCCCCGTGGCCTGGCCAGCTCCTGTGCCTGGGTGAGTGTGGGAAGCGAGACTGTCCTGGACCTGCTCTCCCGCACCTCCTAGATGTGGTGGCCCCAGCATGATGTGCTGTACCTTATGGGACGTAAAGGTAGTCGGAGGGATTCTTGGGGGAGCTGCATATCCCTCTGCTCAAGTAGCCTTCCCAGGATAAGGCCTGGGGCCACTGCCCCTCCCCAGTCTTTGTATGTGTGCTTTGTTCCTTCTCAGAAAACTCTTTGGGGGGATCAAAGGGAACTCTTCCCCTAACCATATGTCTTTAGGTCCATTCAGGGCTGAGGGCATCAACCTGTGATGCCCCAGGGATGTTAGTAGGGTCCTCCGGGGCAGGTGATCTTCAGGTGGCCCCTGAGACAGAGTCCAGGAGCGCCTTTCCCCTGACCCTGTGGCTGTGGCTCAGCCTGCAAGCTCCTGAAGACGGCAGATTGTGCTAGCCTCTCAGGGCCCTTTTCCAGCTTAGAAGAATGGAGGGAGACCCACATCTGGAAGCCAGGTGACTCAGGGCCCTACATTTCCCAAGGTAGGCGGGGTCTTCTGAGCCTGGCTGTCCCCACCACTGACTGACTCATGATTGTTCATGAGTCACACATATGAAGACCCTGGCCTGCTCCCATTTCTGGCCCTGTGCCAGGCCAGAGCCCAGCCAGTCATGGTGATGGAATTTCAGCTGAATCCCCAGCCAGCTTGTAGCCTCAGCTGAGGCCCCTGTGGCATAGCACAGGGCTCATTCTGTCCAGAACATTTGCCTTGCTTTCTGTCATGACCAGCCAGCTGAGGGAACAGTGCCCCAGTGGTCTCGCCATACCCTGGGTGCTTGCTTACTTGCCCCTGAGGCTCTGGTGGGTGCCTTCTTGCTTCCCAGTCCTAGTAATAGGATGTAAGGACAGGCCCTTCTGCTCCTGGGTTGCTGTCTGGGTTCAGTGAGATGGTGCCTGTCAAGTGCTTGATGTGCCCATTAGCAGTGTGGGTGCTGTCTCTGCATCACCTGAATGCATAAGATGAAGGAAGGAATGAATGAGAGGCTGGGGGGCCCAGGGTTGGTCTTGGGGCTCTTCGGAGGTTCTACCAGGCCCTGCGGCATGTCCCACCCTGATGTCAGCACCCCTCCCTGCCCCCTACTCCCAGGAAACATGTTCCCCACCATTGGTGACGTCCACCTCGCGCCCTTCACGGATGAACAGCTCTACATGGAGCAGTTCACCAAGGCCAACTTCTGGTGAGTGTGCCCTGGGTGTCCTGCCCAGGCCCCACGCCTGCCTTCTCCGGGACGGCCCATTTCTCTTTTTTCCCCTCATCCTCAGTAGGACCTGAAAGACTTGGGCTGGACAAAGGCCAGCTGGGAGAGAAGGCAGGCTGCCACACCTGACTCTCCTGCTGCTGGTGACCTTGGCGTGGGGGGGTCCGGGGCTTTTTGCAGGTACCAGCCATCTTTCCATGGAGTAGACCTGTCGGCCCTCCGAGGTGCCGCGGTGGATGAGTATTTCCGGCAGCCTGTGGTGGTGAGTGGGACACCCAGGGCACGATCCCTGAGCACTGGGCATGGCCCTCCTCTGGGGTGATGGGTTTTCCTGTTAGGCTTGTGCCAGCTGCGCAGCCCTGGGGTAGCCACTGTGTCTTCGAGCTCTGGCTTCTACCCCTACATAGAGCTCTCTCACAGAGATACTAGGAATAAAGTGGCACAAGCATGTGGCGCTCAGCACACAGTAAGCATGTGCTTATTGTTTCCAGATAAGTGGATCCTCAGTGAACTGGTTTTATTGACTGAGTGATTTTAATTACTGAGCTGTTTCAACTGATAAACCCATGCTTTCCCGTTTCTCTCCCCAGCCACACAGTCTCCTTCCTATAGGCAAACAGTATTTCTTGTTTCCAGACATTTTCTTCTTGGGTATACAGATACAAATACATGTTTTTAGATCTTTTTCCCCCTCAAAATACAGTGTAGTCAATACACTGTTCTGTCTTAAAATCTGTGATCAGAGGGCATAGCCTGTATGATTTCAGTCCTTTGAAATTTGTTGAGAGTTGCTTTATGCCCAGTATGTGGTCTCTTTCGATTTATATTGTATGCACTCCAGAAAATTGTGTATTTTAAAAACACTGTTGAGTACAAGTGTTATATGGATGTCACATAGGTCAAACTCAATTGTCCAAGTCTTCCATGATATTATTCCTTATCATTTAAAAATTTAAAAAAGACTCTTAATTGAGGTAACATTGGCTTATAGTACCGCTTACGGCTTAGAGGTATTGGACCATTCCTTTTGTAACACACCCACCAGGGCAGCCACGGTCTCCACCATAGTCCATTGTGTACCCTCCCCACTTTGCCTTCCCTCCCCATCTAGGGCCTTAATTCTAAATCTACTGATTTTTGATCTGCTTTTCCTATCTATTACTGATTATAGACTTACTTTCCTTTTTAGTTCTGAGAGGTCTTGCTTTAGATTTTTTGGCACTATGCTAATAGATGCATGCACATTTAGGATTGTATGATATTTTTCCTGTTTGATTATTTTATCTCTAGTAGTCCTTGCTTTACTTTCTCTTGATGATAGTAGGTTGGCTACTCTGGTTTACTTTTGTCCTTTGCATAGTATATGCTTACCCATTTTTCTGTTTTGAACCATTTTGAGCCCTTATTACTTAAGGTTTGTCTTCTGTAAGCAGCATGTTTGGTTTTGTTTCTTAACCAGATTGAATTTTTTGTCTTTCAGTTAGAATATCTAAACCATTTAGTTTTACCAACACTTACCAGTAATTAATTATTGGTCTTTATGCATATAAATCTATCATTTTACTATTATATTTATTTTGTTTCTTTTAACTCTTTTTTTTTTTTAAAGATTTATTTATTTATACAAGCTGGGGTATAGGCCAGAGGCGCGGGGCAGCGAGAGAGTTCACCAGAGACAGAGTGGGGAGCAGGACAGGCAGATCAGAAATACACTGCTGAGGAGAGCAGCGGGCGAGGCAGGAGAGGTCTGCCCTGCCATGTGGGATTCTCCCCGGCTGGGCGTCAAACTCGCATTGTGAGCTGCCGACAGCTCCACAGCACAGCGCTCAACCGCTGTGCCACCAGGGAGGCCCTCTTTTAACTCTTTTCTTGCCTTTTGCTTTATTGATTTATTTTTAAGATTTATTTTTATTTATTTATGCATAAAAGAACTGGGGTGTAGGCCAGAAGTGCAGGGGGTGAGAGGATTCACCGGAGACAGAGTGGGAAACAGAACAGGTGGATCAGCTGAAATACAACTGCTGAGGGGAGCAGTGGGTGAGACTGGAGAGGTCTGCTGCGCTCAGTGTGGCTTAGTTAGCTCCCTGGTGGGTGGGGAGGGGTCCCAACTCAGGCCACAGTGGCTGGCAGTAGCTTGATAGCACGCAGACTTTAACCCCTGCGCCACCAGGGAAGCCCTCTTGTCTTTTGTTTTAATTAGGTATCTCTTACTACTGTTTTCTCTTGATTACTTTCACTGGTTTTAGACTCTTGGGCAGTATCTCTTTAAACACCTTCGTCCCATTCTCTTTCTCCTCCTGGGAGATTATGTGTACACTAGACCTTTTCAAAAAATCTCAGATGATTCTTACACTCTTCTGTATTTTCCATCCTTTTTCCTCTGTTTCATTTTCTACTTATCTATCTTACAGGTCTCAATTTCTAATCGGATTTTTTTTTTAAAGATTTATTTATGCATACAAGAGCTGCAGTATAGGCCAGAGGTGTGGGGTGGTGAGAGGATTCACCAGAGATAGAGTGGGGAGCAGAACAGGCAGACTGACTAAAACACATTGCTGAGGGGAGCAGGGGGTGAGGCAGGAGAGGTTTGCTGTGCCATGTGGGAAGCTCCCTGCCCGGGAATTGAATTTGTGCTGCAGTGGCTGCGAATAGCATCATAGGCTGAGACTCAACCTGTTGTGCCACCAGGGAGGCCCTAATCTGATTTCTTAATTTCATTTCTGGAATTTCATATTGTTTATCTTTTATTACTTCAGTTCTCTGTGAAATTCTCCATTTTCCACCTTTATTTCTCGAACATGTTAAGTGTTTTTCATATCTGGATAAGAGGTGAATGATTTGTTTATTCTCTTGGTTTTTGGTTCTCATCCTTTGATCTTACCTCTTTGTATGCCTGGTCATTAAATGCCAGAATGATAATTTTTAGAGGCTCTGGATGATGTTTTTCCTTCCAGGGATTTTTCTCCAGGCAATTAGCCATATGGACAAATCACTCAAATGGTCCTCTCAGACATTTGAGATATTTGAAGGCTGCTTTTCAGACTCAAATATTTGGCTGATCTAGGTCCTTGCTCCCCTATATGACAGCATTACTTAAACTTTTCTGTCTTCGAACCCTTTTACTTTTTTTTTTTTTAAGATTGATTGATTTTTGTATACAAGAGCTGGGGTGTAGGCCAGAGGTGCAAGGCCTGAGAGGATTCACCAGAGACAGAGTGGGCAGCAGAACAGGCAGATCGACTGAAGTACACTGCTGAGGGGAGCAGCGGGCGAGTCAGGAGAGGTCTGCCGCACCATGTGGGAAGCTCCCTGGCCAGGGATTGAACTCGTGCTG
Source organism: Scalopus aquaticus (assembly GCA_004024925.1). NCBI lineage: Eukaryota > Metazoa > Chordata > Mammalia > Eulipotyphla > Talpidae > Scalopus > Scalopus aquaticus. The sequence goes on from PVIJ01011672.1 coordinate 17,637, forward strand.
CAGTGGCTGTGGATAGCTTCATAGTGTTGAGATTTAACTCATTGTGCCACCAGGGAGGACCCCCTTTTCCATTCTTAAGAATGGGGGATCCTGGGCTCCCTGGTGGCGCAGCGGGTTAAGTCTCAGCCTATGAAGCTATCCAGGGCCACTGCAGCACGAGTTAGATCCCCGGCCAGGGAGCTTCCCACATGGCACAGCAGACCTCTCCTGTCTTGCCCGCTGCTCCCCTCAGCAGTGTATTTCAGTCTATCTGCCTGTTCTGCTGCCCATTCTGTCTCTGGTGAATCCTCTCACCCCCTCCACACCTCTGGCCTACACCCTAGCTTGTATGCATAAATAAATCAATCTTAAAAAAAAAAATGGGGGATCCTCAATAACCTGTGTGTTATATCTATTGATAGCTATTAATATTACAAACCCAAGAAACTTTAAAAACAAGCTTATTAATTCATTTAAGAATAATAAATCCAGGACCTACCTGGTGGTGCAATGGGTTAAGCACAGGCTGTGAAGGTGTCGGTGGCTGCGGTGCGAGTTCGATGCCTGGCTGGTGAAATTTCCACATGGTGTGGCGAACCTCTCCTGCCTCGCCCGCTGCTCCCCTCAGCAGTTTATTTCAGTCAGTCTGCCTTTCTGCTCCCCACTCTGTCTCTGGTGAATCCTCTCACCGCCCCATGCCTCTGGCCTACACCCCAGCTTGTATGCAAAAATAAATCTTTAAAAAAATAATAAATCCACTACATCTTAACATAAAAAGCATTTTGATGAGAAAATGTTCCAAGAAGGGGCCTCTACTGGTGTTTAATGGGTTAAGTGCAGCACTATGGAGCTGTCAGAGGCTGCAAGGGAGTTCCATGCTGGTTGGGGAGATTCCCACATGGCGCAGCAGACCTCTCCTGTCTTGCCCGCTGCTCCCCTGAGCAGTGTATTTCAGTCGATCTGCCTGTTCTACTCCCCGCTCTGTCTCTGGTGAATCCTCTCACCGCCCCACATCTCTGGCCTGCACCCCAGCTTGTATGCAAATATAAAATAAAAAAATATTCAAAAAAAAAAGTTCCAAGAAAACCTTTTCAGTGAGAATAGTGGCATTTTTAATTTGCAGATTCCTTAAATATCTAGCTTAATTGAAGACAGCTGAATTCTGCTTCTGCATTTAATGAATGAAAAAGGCAGAAATCATCTTACTGCTATTATGAAAATAACTTTGACCTTGAAGAGTGTGCTGAAAAGGGCCCTTACTTTGAGAGCATTGCTTTTGGGTGGACCCTTAGGTGGCCTCAGTGCCAGCCCAGTGTTTCACAGGACCCCTTCCTTCTACCTTAAGTTTTTCAGTCTCTCAGAAGCAGCTTTTTACTTGGTTTCTTGGCTTCTATACCCCACTCCACACATAGCTTAGGAATCGGCAAATGCTGCAAATCACAAATAGAACACATCTTTCATTTTTGCATTTCTCTTTTCTTGAGCATCTTGGCCCCCTGTCATAGATGTTTTCAGTGTTGCTCCTATAGGCAGTCTGTGATTATTCATGTGAATTTGTACATGTGCACATATATGTAGTCGAACCTCTGTAGGTTCGAGTACAGAGGTTCGACTCCCAGAAGTGGAACTATCAAGTCTTTAATGCAATGAACAGTTGTCATGTTGAAAGCTGTAACTTAATTGCCCTCCATGGTGTTGTGGCAGTTCATCCTCCCCTTAGCATGTCTGACAAAGACATGTTGGTTTTAGCTGAATGGCCTAGAGGCAGTGGCCAAAGGGAGAGGGGCAGGGGTCTCAACCCTTTTTTCACTGACCCCTGCGCTGTAAGCCAGATCACACCTGTGGTCTCTTCCAGGACACATTTGACATCCGGATCTTGATGGCCAAGTCTGTTAAGTACACAGTGAACTTCTTAGAAGCCAAAGAAGGAGATTTGCACAGGTATGGGATCCTGTTCCCTCCTCCTGGGCAGGTGGTTGGGGCCGCCAGATGCCTGCCCTTCTTCCTGGCAGTCCCTGTTTGGCTTTCCTAGCCACCACTGTCCTTTTCCTTCCAGGATAGAAATCCCATTCAAATTCCACATGCTGCATTCAGGGCTAGTTCATGGTCTGGCTTTCTGGTTTGACGTCGCTTTCATTGGCTCCATGTGAGTACAGTTGAATATGCTGCTCCCTGCCCTAGCCCAAACCCCAGGGAATTCCCTGTGGTTGTGACACTAAGCCTAGGGGCCAGGAGGGCAGGACACGACTCCTCCACATTCCCGTCTCTTCCAAAAGGCAGCAAGAGCTGGCCTTCAAGAGAGACTAGTTTTTTCTTTCTTGGGGGGAGGGGGCTGGTCAACCTGTTCTGACTTGACAGGTTCTTTGTGGGACCTGGTCTATGTATCTCTGGGCACCTATGTGGCCATATATAACTGGGTGGCCAATCTGTCCCAGCTTCACGGCCCTAGGGGACCCATCAGAAGGGACAGGCACCTGGGGAGAGCTCAATATACACGGTGGTGGTTCCAGTTCAGTGTGTACCTGTCCCTGCTTGGCAGAATGACCGTGTGGCTTTCTACGGCTCCAACGGAGCCCTTGACTCACTGGTACCAGGTCCGGTGCCTGTTCCAGTCACCACTGTTTGCCAAGGCTGGGGACACGCTCTCAGGGACATGTCTGCTTATTGCCAACAAAAGGTACAAGGTGCCATCCGGGGCTTGGGGGAGGTGGAAGGGGATCATCTACTCAGCCATCTTATGGCTGCTCTCCATCCTCCACAGACAGAGCTACGACATCAGTATTGTGGCCCAAGTAGACCAGACGGGCTCCAAGTCCAGTAACCTCCTGGATCTAAAAAACCCCTTCTTCAGGTAGGATGGGCCCTTGGCCGATGTTGGGGGGTGCCTGCTTGGCTTGCAGTCCCTCGGCCCTGCCCACGGATCCATCTCTGCCGCAGATATACAGGCACGACACCCTCGCCCCCTCCGGGCTCCCATTACACGTCCCCCTCAGAGAACATGTGGAACACAGGCAGCACCTACAACCTCAGCAGTGGGATGGCTGTGGCAGGTGAGCAGACCCCAGTGGGTTGGGCTGACAGCAGGGCCATTTCCTGGTCACTTCTACCAGCGCTCCCAGGCAAAGCTGGCATTCTGGCCCCTTGCTCCCCCAACAGGACCCTGTCCCCCACCCCTGACATCTCCCTCTCTGGGCACAGGGATGCCAACAGCCTATGACCTGAGCAGTGTTATCGCTGGCGGCTCCAGCGTGGGCCACAACAACCTGATTCCTTTAGGTGAGTATCCCCCTGGGTCAGGGGGTGATTGGGGGGGGGGGGGCTAGGATGCCCTTGTGCTTGGGCCTTCTGTACCACCTTTGCCGCCAGCACATTCTCTTCCTCGGGTCTCCGTTCCTCTCTGCCTCGCTCTGCCGCTGCACTGCCCTCCCCACACCCCTGCCTGAGAGCAAAGTGTGAGCACCACTGAGACAAGAAGGTGGCCAGGGCAGGCTGGGGGCGGTGACACCGTCTCCCTTCCTTCCTTCCTCCCTCTCGCTGCGCAGCCAACACGGGGATTGTCAATCACACCCACTCCCGGATGGGGTCCATAATGAGCACAGGGATTGTCCAAGGTAACACGGGCCGGGACGTGGGTCCTGCGGGTGTGAGTGTGCCCACTGTCGGGCCACCTGCCCTCTTGCCTGCTCTGTCTCTGTCTCTCTGCTGTGGGTCCAGGCGGGCGAGGGGTCAAGGTTGGCCCCTCAGTGCACGTGCCTTGTTCCACAGGGTCCTCAGGTGCCCAGGGCAGCAGTGGCGGTGGCTCAAGTGCCCACTACGCAGTCAACAGCCAGTTCACCATGGGTGGCCCCGCCATCTCCATGGCTTCACCCATGTCCATCCCAACCAACACCATGCACTACGGGAGCTAGGCCCTTGCAGCAGGACGGACTGACAGCACCAGGAAACCAAATGAAGACCCGCCCACCCCCCTCTGCGGGCGGCTTTCACCCCTGTACTGGAGAAGCCCAAACACCGGTCACAGCCCTCTTTGCTATGGGAACTTGGACACTTTTTTACATGAACGTTGCCGCCGCCGTCCCTAACCCCACATCTTGGCCCTGAGTGTGTGTTGCTGCCATGTTTTACACAAGATCATATCGTGTGAGCCCCGTTCTTCTTCCTGCCCTCCAACCCAAATTGGGTTTGACATCTACCGTAATGGGCGCGCGTGGGCCTGGTAGCTGCCACCCAGCAGGGAGGGCAAAGGGGAACAGCTGCACCCACCCAGTCCTTCAGCGCCAGCCCCCTGCCTGTCCCCAGTGGGCAAGCAGCCCTAGCCAGGTGGGGCCTCCATTCAACTACCAGGCCTTGGTCACCATGGGCGTGACATGCTGCTTTTTTTAATTTTATTTTTTTACGAAAAAAAAAAAAAAAAACACAACCAGTGTCAATCCACAGACCCTCTGAGAACCAGGCCGGCCGGGCCGAGCCAGCAGCCACCTCCCCTGCCACCCAAGAGGCTCAGTGAGGAGGGGCGGCCCTGCCGAGGCTTTGGGACTAGGGGTGGGCCAGGCCTCTGGAACCCCAGGGCCCCCTCCCACCAAAGGGTTCACCTCACACTTGAATGTACAACCACCCGGCTGTCGGGAAGGCCCCCGTCCTTGGCCCCTGCCTCTTGCTGCTGTCCTGTCCCTGAGCCCTGCAGGTCTCCCCACACCTGGAGCTAGAACGGGCAGGGCCCGGGCCTGAAGGGAAGAAAGGTCATCGGCTGCCTGGGGCCCGACATAGAAACCTCAAGGATCTGTCCCGGAAGGCATCCTTTTTCCTTGTAGCTACATTAGGCCTGTGTATTTCCCTCACTGTTTGTAGATGCTCCAGTCCCTACAACTATGATGGCATTTGGGTCGCTCCCCAGCCTGGGATGGGCCTTGCAGGAACCTCTCCCTCCAAAACAAACAAAAAAGCCACATAGAAACAAAATAAACAAGCAAGGAAATGTATGTTTCAGCACAGGCAATTTTCTTCTACTTCTGCTCCCCGTTTCTAACACCCCAAACTCAAATGTGGTGGAGCACAGGCTAGGCCAAGACCTTGTTAATTGGGCATCCCAGGAGGGTGAGTACAGTTGAGGCTGAGGTAACCCTTTTGCTCTCCCACCTGTTCCATCAGGGAAAGCAGAAGGCCCAGCAGGCAGCCTGGAGCAGTCCTGAGGCTGCATCGCCTGCCTGAGCCACACTAGACGGTCCCTGCTCAGCTGTCCCTTTCCCACCTTTATATAAACTCTCTCAATCACCTTTGCATAGAAAATAAAAGTGTTTGCTTTGTAAGAAAAGTCTGTAAAGTAGCAGAGTAATCTTGAAGTATCAAAGGAGCCTCTAGTCATCTGTGGGGGCAGGACAAGCAGAGGTGTCCACTCATATCAGGCCTGTAAGAGAGACAAACTCCTTGGAGTGACCCCATGACTTCTCCCATGGGGAAGGGAATGAAACTCCCTTAGCCACAGTTGGAAGCAGTTTCTTACCTGTAGGTGGTGCCTTCTTAGGTTGACATGGACCTTGGGAGAGTAGACAGTAGTTGTTTATCTGGAGACAGAGATGTGGCTTGGGGTGGAGGAGCCATATCCTCTGGAGGCAGTGGCTGGAAGAAGTAAAACTAAACCAAGACCTCCCCCACCCCGCCCCAAAGGTCAGTGTCAGGCCAATGAGCCAAATCCCAGCCCAAAGGCTCAGCCTGTGACCACCCAGAGCTATACCTTACAGCCCATGGCCAGAAGGGCATGAAGCAGCACGATGGTGGAAAGCAGCACCGCGGCCACCAACCTGGTGTCCTCGCGGACAACAGGCCAGAGATTAAACACCAGGCCACCAGCTGACAGGGCAAGGGCCAGCGCCCCAAAGAGCCACTGCAGCCATGGGACAGGAATGAGCCACAGAACCTGAGGGCAACATGGGCATCAGGCTACTGAATTGTCCCCACAGCACTTGTCACCCAGTAGTCCCCAGGCCATACTCACCACAGTGGGTATGAAGACAAAGAGGGAGTAGCCATAGACACACACGGTTTCCAGGAAGGTATAAGGGCCCATTCGCGCTCGGGTGCCCTGACGCCACCGTAGGAAACCCCACAATGCCAAGGGCACCAGCCATGCATAGCAGTAGATGGTGATGCCGGCCACTGTCACTATGGGTTAAGACAGGTAGTGACCCCTTGGAGTCTGTGGCTCCAGCCCCTCCGGGTGCTGTACTGAGCCTGCTGTGCTTACCCTTGTGGAACTGAGGGCTGTAGTGGATGGCTGGGTCCCTCCTCTGGGCCAGTACCAGGGTGAGGTTACCAGTAATGGCCAAGACGAAGGCCAGGGTGGCGCAGATCCAGAAGGGACCTGCAGAAAGGGCATGGTCAGAGTCCCAAGCCAAGAGCTCCTGGGACAAATGGACCTGTCTTGCCAACAGTGCTGAGATCCCCACCTCTACCTAAGCTCCAGGCTGTCTCCATCTTGTTCTCATCACCTGGTGGCTGAATCCCAAGCTAGTTCTCTGCACTCACTTTTTTGGGCCTTTCAGCAGACTTTGGTAGGACTGAGCTCCTTCTGGACACACTTCCATGTGGCTCCCATGACTGTGCTGTTCGTTGGCTTTGCTCTGACCTCACTGGTAATTCCCCAGCCTCTCTGCCTCCCTGCCCTAAGGATGGGAGCTGGGAACTCAGCCCACTCTCTCATCTGCCTTCACCTCTATGTAATCTCATCCAACCTCAGGGCTTTATGTCACCACTATGCCAACAACCCCCAAACATCTCAGGTACTCTGTGCTGAACTTTGGGCTTATATCCAATGTCTCTCTAACCACCTCCTACACTTGCTCTTTCCTCTCAAACCTGCCTGGCTTTCCCATCAATAAATAGCAGATCCATCCTTGTAGTAGTGCAGGCAAAAAAACCACGGCACCAACATTGGCACTGCTGCTCCTGCCCCACAGCTAGTGTCAACAAATCCACCTTTAAGACCCATTTCAGAATCCAACCACTCCTCTTTCCATCAGGACTAGGCCCCACTATTCCCTGCCTAGACCACAGCAGTCACCTCCCTGGTCTCCCAGTTTCTGCACTCACCGCCCCCACAGGCACCACAGTAGCCACAGGCAGCGTAAGAGCACTTTGACTACAGTCCCTTACCACAGCGTTAAGAGGCCTCCCACAACATCTAAAACCGCCTAGAAGCCCACTCTACTCCAACGACAACACTGCCTGCATTTTGGGTATGTTTCCACCATAGGGCCTATACCCTTTCTGGAATGTTCTTCCTCTATTCACCCTCCACCCCAACCCTGACACCTAAAAGGCTCAGAGGGGCCAGTGTTCTATAACCAACCATGCAAAATACCCACTCTCCTCAAACCATTTGCTTCTTGGTGTCTTGCTCCCTGCAATCTTTCATGTCTCTCTCTCCCTGGACAGAACCATCTTAAAGTTCCATGCTCTCCGTGACTGACTGCTTTGTTCTCAGCTGTATAACAAGGTCTGGTACTCAGTCTGCATTTGTTAAATGAATAATTAAGCTGAACGCACAACTTCACTTACCATACAAGTCTGGCCGATTCCGCAGATGGTGCCGTACAAAGTTGTGGCCGGGTCGGGGCAGCATCGAGGCTTTGATTCGGTCCAGGACCTGAAGGCAAGGCAGGCCAGCAAGGAAACCTGCCTGGGTCATCCCACCACCCGAAGGAAAGGCCCCAACCTCCTCTGAATACCTGAGATGCTCAGTCCCTGCTGACTTCCCACCTCCTCTATTCACACTGCTGAGAACTCACCTCTTCCCTCTGGGTTTTTGATGGGCTCAAGCCCCTTCTGGGCCAGTTCCCACCACTCTCAAGGACGCTTATTGGGCCTGCCGTCATCCTCTTTATTCTCCACAGCTTGGCTGCCCTGGGCAAACCTTGCTGCCTCTCCTCCCATGCCCCATGCTTCAGTAAGTATAGTCAATAATTCCAGACCATTCTCCTTCATCTCGTTTCAACAACTCTGCAGTCCTGGTTTATGGTCATCTCCTACCTTGGCCTGGGGCATTCCATCCACATTCTACACTCAGTGCTACATGTCTGTTCATTCTCCTCATTCTTCTCCTCTAAACCCTCCCAGGACTCCCCCAGTACCCTTATGATAAAGCCCAAATTCTTTAACATAGCTCCCAACATCTTTTGCGATCTGGATTCTGCCTACCTGTCCCCCCCACCTCATACTCTCCAACCAGATCTAGGACAGGTAGCTACTGCAGCAGCTCATATCTTCTCTCACCTTTGGTTCTCTGCATGTGCTAGTTCCTCTTCCTAGAATACACTTATGCCTCGCTCTGCTCAGCCTGACTAGATTGTCCTTTATGTATCAGCAAATCTCTCACCTCCTCAGAAGTTCTTTCTCTAACTCATTCTCTTGTTCTCAAGAGCCCCAGTCACTCCATAGTCATTACAACACACCACAATTAATTTTATGAGCCTGGGCAAGAACTCTTGTTCTCCCACATGGGTATGGCCAGCATCCTTCCCAGGACTGGTGCACAGGAGTGCTCAGTGAGCAGTGGCTCTACCCCAAGGGGGACTCCAAGCCCCTCCCCACCAGCTTCCCAGACCTGACCTGAGAGGTGTCCACATCAAAGAAACTCTGATAGTAGCCAAAGGTCCAGAATCCAGGCTGCTGCTGCTCCTCCTGTAGGAGCTACACAGTGTGGACTTTCAGTGCCTGCCCTCTCCGACTGGGCCAGGTGTCAGGCACAGGAACTATGTGACTCACCGCAGTCTTGTCACTCTCCTCCTCGTTCTCAGCGCCATAGTTACCATCTGAGCCCACAGTCACAGCCACATGGCCCTGTGGGGTCAGTTGATCACTTCTGCTTGTGGTGACTGCGTCAGGGCTCTCAGCCAAGAGAGTAGTGGCCTCTTCAAACTCTAGCAAGAAGAAATGTACGTCACAGACATGTTTTGAGGTTCAGTACAATTTGGTCTGACCCACTACTCATGTGGTAGCCAAGACTCTGTGGCCACCTTTGTGTCTGCCCAGCAAGGTCGGACTTTTGCAATTCTGGGGAGTGGGAAGGCGGTGTGGTCTCTCACTGCAGATATGGGGCTGCAATTTAGGGCTGGTTCTGGAATTGGGTCAGGGCTGCAGTCGGGACTTTGGTTTGCGGTCTGAGTTCACGGGTGGAGGGTCGACTTTGAGAAGAGTTTGCCTCTTGTGTCAGGGTTCGGGTTTCGGGTGATGGCAGACAGCTGACCTGGGCTCGGGCTAGGTATGAGCTGGAACTGGACGGAAGTTTTTCGCTAACGGTGGGGCTGGGGCTTGTGCGAGGTCTCAGGTACACTCACCATGGAAGGCCAGCTCGTCCACAGCTGCCATCGTCGCTCAGGGGCGTCACCGCATCCCACTCTAAGGACAGAGGCCAATCAGGGCCGCCCCCAGACTCCCTCAGCGCCCCTCCCGGAATCTATCATTCAGCCTGGAGTACCGCCAGGCTGCTAAACGAATCTACCGGGTAGACCACACGCCGCCCCAGCCCACAGGCACACCCCACCCTCCTCACCTGAGGCTACTTCAGTCAGCGTCGCGCAGGCTTTGCGCCTGCGCGGCCCGCTCACTCGCCACAGCCCTACTGGAACAAGACGGCAACATCCGGTGCCGGTCCATTTTCTATTCTCTTCCGAAGGGAAACCACTTCCGGTGATAGAGCCCGGGCCCAAAAGCGACTCCCGGGCCTTTTACTTCTCGTCCTTGGCGTTTCCCGTCGGACACCTGACGCCCGGACGGAAGGGAATGGCGACGGCCGCTGTAAAGAGATTTTGGTCCCGAGCTTGGGGAGAGTCGGGTGACTTAGCGGCTGCGAAGCCGGGCGTATGGGCGCGCTTGGGTGAGTATCCGCGAGAAGTGACGGGGTAGGTGGCCACATAAGCCTTACCGTTCTTACCGTGTTTCTCTCTCTCAGGCATCTGGGCCCGTGCGCTGCTCCGGGACTATGCTGAAGCCTGCAGGGACACTGCGGCGGCTGCCCGGGCCCGGCCCGGCCGTGCGGCCGTGTATGTGGGGTTGTTGGGCGGCGCGGCGGCCTGCTGTGCACTGGCGCCGAGCGAGGCGGCCTTCGAGGAGGCGCTGCTCGACGCTTCCGGTACCCTTCTGCTGTTGGCACCCGCCACGCGCAACCGTGACTCCGAAGCGTTCGTGCAGAGGTTGCTCTGGCTGCGGGGCCGTGGTCGCCTGCGCCATGTGAACTTGGGCCTAGGCTCACTGGTGTACGAGGCTCCCTTCGACGCTCACGCCAGCCTTTATCAGGCCCGGTGCCGCTATTTGCAGCCCCGCTGGACAGACTTCCCGGACCGGATCCTGGATGTGGGCTTCGTGGGCCGCTGGTGGGTACTGGGGGCGCGTATGCGCGACTACGATATCAACGACGATGAGTTCTTACACCTGCCAGCACATTTGCGCGTCGTTGGGCCCCACCAACTGCATTCTGAGACCAACGAGCGCCTCTTCGAAGAGAAGTACAAGCCTGTGGTGCTCACCGACGATCAGGTGGACCAGGCTCTGTGGGAGGAGCAGGTCTTGCAGAAGGAGAAGAAGGACAAGCTCGTGCTGAGTCAGGCCGACTCCCTGGTGCAGTCGGAGGAGGTCCCAAGATAAAAGAAACTGAGTGAGGTCTGGGTCCCTACCGGGTTCGAATCCCGGCAGACTCTTCACCCCGGGTTGTGCAATTGGTTTGTGTGTGCTTCAAACGCAGAGTGACCGAAATCATTTATGTGTGTTCTAGCTAGATATTTATAAAGTCATGGGGCCTTGCCTCACTCACCTTGTTAAGAGAGAAATTCAGTCTTTTTGGTCTAGGAATTGGTAGGGGTGGGGGGAGCAGAGAGACAGCATCGTGTTTGTCACTGCCAGAGCTAGTATTGAGCTTTACACATAAATAAGCATTCTTCATCTAGCTTCACACTTACATCGACTGAGGTATTACATTTGTCAGGTGACTCAAACTCTCTTAGACCTTTCAGATTTTCTTTTTAAGTTTTGATCTGAAATGTTTAACATCTTTCATTTTCATGACTAACATTTAATTTTTTAAAGTTTTTAGAGATAAGTATAGTCACAGAGGAAAGTGGAAAAGTAAGACAGAAACATCCTGTGTACACTTGATCCAGCTTCCTCCAAATAGTAACATTTTACATAAGCAACACCAATTCAGGAGACTGACACTAATAGCACTATTTGGAATTGCAGGGAAACTTTACAAAAACAACCCATTAACGTGTATTTTTTTTTAAAGATTTATTTTTTATTTATACATACAAGCTGGGGTACAGGCCAGAGGCGTGGGGTGGCGAGAGGGTTCACCAGAGACGGAGTGGGTAGCAGAACAGGCAGATCAGAAATACACTGCTGAAGGGAGCAGCGGGCAAGGCAGGAGAGGTCTGCTGCACCATGTGGGATTCTCCCCGGCCGCTTCGCTGCTGCCGACAGCTCCAGCTCCACAGCGCAGCGCTTAACCGCTGCGCCACCAGGGAGGCCCCATTAACATGTGTATTGATAGTACTGTTAGAGTGACTTGGAGAGGAAGGAATTTTCTGATCTGGATATCTATATGGAGGCATAGGTTCTGGCTATGTTATTCTTAAGTAACCCTGAAAACAATACTATGGGAAGGGATATGCACTGTACATACATGGTACTTAAGTTAGAGGAATGAGACTACTTTTGTCACTTAGGTGGCCTATGGCTAGTTAATAAAACCAGAGCTGGACAACCATCTTTGTTGTGATGTGTTTTGCCATTTGTACTATGTGCCCATTGGACACATAGTGATTTTTCTATCCTTATTTTTGGGGCAGGAGAGCATCTTATAAATCCGTACTTTCTGTTTTACAAAGGAAAAAAGTTCAAAAGCTTATTTTTTCAATGTCATGACAGACTCCTAACTCCGATTTAATCTCAAACTTGTGATTCTTCAATCCTAACAACATCCTGTTAGAAATTATTAAATGTTGCTATCACTAGCTATAAATAAACCTTGAATTAAAAATAAATGGATATTAAAAAAAACAAATGCACAAAGGCCAGAGACAAAAGGCCAATGATAGTAAATTTTTTTTAAAGATTATTTATGCGTACAAGCTGGGGTACAGGCCAGAGGCGTGGGGTGGCTAGAGGGTTCACCAGAGATAGAGTGGAGAGCAGAACAGGGAGATCAATGGAAATACACTGCTGAGGGGAGCAGCGGGCGAGGCAGGAGAGGTGTGTGCGCCATGTGGGAGTCTCCCCAGCTGGGTGTCGAACTCACATCGCTGCTGTCAGCTCCATAGTGCAGCGCTTAACCTCTGCCACCACAGAGGCCCTGTAATCCTACATTGTTAATTTGCCAAAGACTGGACCTAAATCCTTGCATCTCTGTTCAAGAGAGAACTAACTGCAGGGAAAGGTTTGAGACAGACTGGCATCAAAGTGAGACTTGTTCTTTACTGTGATCAGAAGTATTGAAAGAGGACGGCATATCTTCATTGTCTGAGTCAATTTTGAACTGCCACTCTTGATTTTAAGCCAGGGTGTATCCTATGCAGACTTCCTTAGCTGTGAAGCTCAGAACAGTTGTTGACAACAACTGGCAATGTACTAGGAGGAATTTTGGGCCTTGTCATAAGCCTGAAGTCCACATGGCTTTGTCTTTGGTCAGAGGTTCAGCTTTTCTTAAAGAAGCCCTATCATGTTTTTGCTTCCCATTCTAGTAGCTTCGGCCTCCAGGGTTTGGTGTAAGGAGTCGACTGGAGTTGTTAACGACGGGACCCGCGTGTACTTCATACTAGACCACTAAAGCATACACAGGACCCCAGAGGATGGGTCCAGGTTTTGTTTATTGCTGAGCTCTCAACATTCCACAATGCTCAGTCCAGTGTGGGCCCCTGCAAGTGTAAGATTTAAAGGAGAAGATTCTCTTGTGACTGGCAGCTGGTATGTTTCTGCTGGGGAGAGGAAGTGAACTGGGGTTAGCTCCTCAACCTCTAGCCAATCCAGGGGAAGAGATGCTCAGGTGTCAGGCCTGTAGGTTATCAGAAACAGCCAAGAGGGTGCACTGTCTCCATTTCCCTAAGGGTAATAGGGCCTGGGGGAGAAGTGTGCTTCAAAGTAGGATTTGAATCTCAGATTTCACACTGACTAGCTTTGAAGAAAAAGAAAAGGCATCCAAATTGGAAAGGAAGTAAAACTGTCACTGTAGATGACATACACAGATTAAAAAAAAAAAAACACCTAACTTGGAACATAAAGTATGCAATAAAATTGCAGAATACAAAATCAATATATGTATAAATCTGCATCAGTCCTTTTTACATGGCCCCAAAATAATAGTGATCTATTTAAGCAAGGAGATTAAACTATTAAGAAATCAATGAAAGTGAAGACATAAATGGAAAGATACTCCACACATGAATGTAATGTCCATACTAATCAAAATTCAGATTCAACGCAATTCCTATTAAAAGTTCAATGGCATTTTTAACAAAAATAGAGCATAAAATCTAATTCCATGCCTTCCCCTCTTCCCTTGGGAGTGAGGGCAGAGTTGCAGGGGAAGTTTTTTCTTAGCCTTCCTAGGACATGTCCTTCAGAGACCCTGGAGCACCCAGAACCTTTCCAGGGTCTGGGTGTGCTTGTCTCTTGGAGCCAAAAGACACTTGAATCTAATATGAGCATTTTCCAGTTCTCCCTTTTTCCTAAAATTTATTTAAAGATTTATTTATGCATGCAAGAGCTGGGGTGTAAGCCAGAGGTGTGGGGGGGGGTGAGAGGATTCACAGACACAGAGCGAGGAGCAGAACAGGTGGATTTGACTGAAATACACTGCTGAGGGGAGCAGCAGGCAAGACAGGAGAGGTCAGCTGCACCATGTGGGTCCGCTCCCTGGCAGGGGATCGAACTCTGCTGCAGTGGCTGCTGATAGCTTCATAGTGCTGAGACTTAACCCTTTGTGCTGCCATCAGGGAGGCCCCATTCAAAAATAAATTTTTTTGAATTTAAAAATAAAAACCCCTGGTGGCGCAGGGGTTAGTCTCAGCCCTATCAAGCTATGGCCAGCCACTGCAGCAAGAGCTCCATCCCCCAGCCAGGGAGCTAACCCACATGGCACAGTAGACCTCTTCTGTCTCGCCCGCTGCTCCCCTCAGCGGTGTATTTCAGCAGATCCACCTGTTACGCTCCCACTCTGTCTCTGGTGAATCCTCTCACCCCCTCCCCCCACCTCTGGCCTACACCCCAGCTCTTGTGTGCATAAGTAGATAAATCTTAAAGTGTGTGTGTGCGCGTGTGTGCGTGTGTGTTTTAATCGCTTTAATCAGTTCAGTTTTCCAGGTCGGTGGGAGTTGGCCTCTTAGTAGTTCTTTGGTGCAGGAAATACCGCTCAGAGATACCAGCAGGGGGCAGCAGAGGCTCAGGTGAGACGATCTGGCCGGCTCCTGTATTATCCCGTAGATGGCAATCGCTGGCCTGGTTTTTGTTCCCAGAGGCAGTAGTGAGGTAATGCATTCTGCACATATATCCATTTATTACTTTTTTAGAACTAGGTAGAGGTGGGTGAAATCAGGGCTTCCTAGAGGGGCCACATCATCCCCTAAACTTGCCCTTGTTAGCAGAGAGACCATGTAACTGCTCTGCAAGACCTCCCCTTTTCTTATCCCAGAGTGCTGGGAGGGGGCAGGATGGCCTGACTGGGCCTGGGGACTCCTCCAGATCTCTAATTTTCTGGGAGTTGTATCGAGGCATCCAAAGTCCCAGGAGCTGGACCAGGATTAGGCCAGCGCCTTAGGGGATTTAATGAGGCACCCTCTGGTGTCCAGAAAATGCGGGCTGCCCCTCACCCTAACCCTGTCTGACAGCAGGCTCAGCCACAGCACCTGCAACATCATGGTGGGCTTTTCCAGACTTGCTGTGCGCAGATGAAACAAGTTTTTTTTTATTTTGTTTTGTTTTGTTTTTACACTTTAAAAGGATAGGTCGATTAGGAAGAGAAAGAAAGAGAGGCACCTGCATAGTCATAGGTGGGATGGAGAGTTGCCTGATGACACAAAATTTTAAACAGCTTCTCACAGCCACAGGAGAAGGACTTGAAAAAGGTCTTACAAACAAACACTGGCAGCTAACCACCTCCTCCAGGTCTGGTCAAATGACATGTACTTGCTGGGAGAACTTGAGAGAGGAGAGAGAACCAATAGGTCAGTTAAAGTTTGAGAACAGCTGACTAAGAGCCAAATCTTTATGAAAAATTTCAAACCCAGGCACATGTTTGTTTGAGTCCCCATGTGCTCATCACCCAATTCAATAATTAAGGTTTTGCCACATTCATGTCAGCTGTCCCTTTTTAGTTTTTCTTTTCTTTCCTGAAGTATTTTAAAGCAAATCCCAGCTATCATGTCATCTTACTCCTATAATTTCAGCACCTGGTTTTTGTTTTTGTTTTCTTTTGTACATAATGACAAAGAGATTGTCACAGCTAACAAAATTCACAGTCATTCTTTGGAACTGTTTGATAGCATCCATGATCACGTTTCTCTGATAGTCTCACAAGGTCTTTTTACACTTCTTTGAGTCCAGAACCAAAAGGGCCACATATTGTATTTAGATGTTGTATATTTGAAGCTCTTTTAATCTAGAGAATCTTTGACCTATTATGCAAATAGGTCAGTCATCTTGAGCTACACAGTGAGTCATTTATAGGTTCTTGACCTCCACTTTAAGTGAAATAACACATAACAAAACCAACTGACCATAGGCTAATTAATATAAATATGAATTAAGTTCCTATGGCATATTTCTGGTCACAAATCATGAAGATTCTCAATACAGAGCTATAACACTTCTCTTTTTAAAAAGATTTATTTAATTATGCATACAAGAGCTGCTTGTACACCAGAGGTGGTGGTGGTGGTGGTGAGAGGATTCACCAGAGACAGAGTAGGGAGCAGAACAGGCAGATCTACTGAAGTACATTGCTCAGGGGAGCAATGGGCGAGGCAGGAGAGGTCTGCTGCGCCATGTGGGAAGCTCCCTGGTTGGGGATTGAACTTGTGCTGCAGTGGTTGCGGATAGCTTCATAGTGGTGGGACTTAACCCCTTGCATCACCAGAAAGGCCCCATGACACTTCTTTCTAATAGTTAAATATTATTTGTATTCATTTTTTTCCCCAACCCAAATATTCCATTCTTAGTGGGGGAGGAGATAGCCTATTCCAGCAGCTCAATGTACAAAGCAGGATTCAAACCTGGACAGGATGCCCTTCCACTGAAGAATACACACACACACACACACGCAAGCATGCACACACGCACGCACGCACGCACGCACGCATGCATGCACATACACACACACACTCTGACTGGGACAATCAAGATATGCTAGTGAACTCATGTGCACATCTTCAGGACATGTGAGAAAACTGAGTCCCTGGAGGAAACCCATACAGACATGGGGAGAATCTGCAAATTCCACACAGGCAGTGGCTCTGCCCTTATCAACATTATGAGATGCTGTTATTTCAGGTGTATCCCACTCATTGGATTCGTCAGCTTGTTATGTAACTCAACCTATTCCTTTCTCTGCCATAGTTCCTGTAAATCACCTCTCAATACAGAATGCTCATTGCAGCATCTGGGGAACATTAAATCTCTAGGTCCAGCTCTAGTGTACTTGGCTCAAGGACTTGCGGTCTCAGATAATCAGTTTTTAAATCTCCCCAAATGATGCTGATTAACAATCCAGTCTGAGAGAGAGCCCTACTTAATGGTTAGACTAAAATCATGTTAAATTGTTCCAACACATTTCCCCCTGGGGAAGGGACCCTGTTACCTGCCCCTATTACATGACCAGGGAGGCACACCAGGTCTTATTGTCCCACCAATATTGGTCCCGCTCCTGCTTCCTCTAAGTCTTTTATCTAACAGTTTTATCATTCGCAATCAATGCCTCAGTCATTTCACTAGGGGCCAAGAAATGGAGCCTGGTATGTTTGTCCTTCCAATCATATTTAGAGCTGAAGAGATGCAGGCATCCCGCATATGCTGCCATTCCCCATGACCCAGCAGATGGACTTTCTAGAGAATCTGCTACCAGTCATATGAAGTGAATACACTAGTGAATACACTGAAGGTGAATACACTAGTGCTGTGTCCCATCCTCCCTCTCTAGACAGAACTGGCTATTACCAACAACCATTCATTTTTACCAACTATACCAGTGAGGATGGTTACCCCTGGGCCATGTAAGATCAGAACAGAGGACACACAGTGGGAAACTACCCTAGAGGCAGCTGGAACCAGATGCTCCAAATATCTCATGCATCCATAGGACTGCCAATTTTTTTTTTCTTGGATCCAGAGATATTCCAGGCACTTGCCTCCTTCCCTGCTTCCTCCCCCTTATGTGATTCACTGTGAATAAAAGAAAAGATGCTAGGGGGCCTCCCCGGTGGCGGTTAAGCGCTGAGCTGTGCTGTGGAGCTGTTGGCAGTGGCGACAGGAGTTCAACGCTCAGCCGGGGAGAATCCCACATGGCGTGGCAGACCTCTCCTGCCTCGCCCGCTGCTCCCCCCAGCAGTGTACTTCTGATCTGCCTGTTCTGCTCCCCACTCTACCCTCTCGCCACCGCACGCCTCTGGCCTCTATCCCAACTTGTATGTATATATAAAAAATAAATCTTTTGGGCCTCCCCGGTGGCGCAGTGGTTAAGCGCTGTGCTGTGGAGCTGTCAGCAGCGGTGACGCGAGTTCAACACCCGGCCAGGGAGAATCCCACATGGCGCTGCAGACCTCTCCTGCTTTGCCCGCTGCTCCCCTCAGCAGTGTATTTCTGATCTGTCTGTTCTGCTACCCACTCTGTCTCTGGTGAACCCTCTCGCCGCCCCAAGCCTCTGGCCTGCACCCCAGCTTGTATGTATAAATAAAAAATAAATCTAAAAAAAAAAAATCTTTAAAAAAATAAAAAAGTAAAAAATAAATAAAAATTAAAAATAAAAAAGAAAAGATGCTAGGGGTAGTAATGCTAAAACTTTTTTAATTTTTTTCATTTTTACTGTGTGACACACAATATCAAATGAATTATTTTAAGGTGTACAGTACAGTGGTATTCAGAACATTCACATTGTTGTGTGGCCACCAGCTCTACACTTTTAGTACCCTCCAAGAACACCAGTATCCATTAAAGCAGTTACTCTCTATCATCGATTGACCCCACCCTGTCAAGCACCAATATATATTCTGTCTCTATGGATTTGTATTTCAAATAAATTAAATCATACAATTTGTGACCTTTTGAATTTCACTTCCTTTTCTTAGCATGTTTTCAAGGTTCATCAATGTTGTAGCATGTTACAGGACTTTATTCCTTTTTATGGCCAAATAATATTCCACCAAATGAATGGACCATGTTTTCTTTATTTATTCATGCAAAGATAGACAATTGGATTGTTTTCCCCTTTGAGTTAATGTTAGCAGTGTTTCTATGAAAATTCGCATTCAAGTGTTTCTTTGGTATGTTTTTTCATAAAACTTTTTATTTTTTTATTTTTTATTTTTTTTAAAGATTTTATTTATTTATGCATACAAGCTGGGGTACAGGCCAGAGGTGTGGGGTGGCGAGAGGGTTCACCAGAAGACAGAGTGGGGAGCAGCACAGGTAGATTGACGGAAATACACTGCTGAGGGCAGCAGCGGGCAAGGCAGGAGAGGTCTGCCGCGCCATGTGGGAATCTCCCCGGCCGGGCGTCGAACTCGCGTTGTAGCTGCCGACAGCAACACAGCGCAGCGCTTAACCGCTGCACCACCAGGGAAGCCCCCATAAAACTTTTTAAATGCTCCTTTTTTCCCTAAGGGAATATGTTTGTTTTCAAAAATCCAAACAATATAGATATTAGTAAAATAATTAGGTTCCATAATCCCACCCCTCTGATTTAACATTTTCTTCTAGATATTTACCAGTCTTTTAAAATATTTTTTAAAACAAAACCAAAGGTAGAAAGTAAATTTGAGTTTAAGAAAGAAATCTACACATATAAGCTATTTGGCAGACTCCCCCAATGGTAGGAAATTAATCTGTTTATATTCAAAGTGCTAGTTCAGTGACTGAGCATTGTACAGAACAGGTCCTCATTTAACATTGTTCATAAAGGTTCTTAGAAGCTGTGACTTTAAGTGAAATGACATAACAAGACCAGGTCCTTGAATAATGTCATTTTGATCAATGCCAGTGGGATTTTTTTTCTCACAATGTTATAACAAAACATTGGAGTGCCTACTGTGTTCTTTAGCATTTTGGAGACTGCCAATTGAGAGGTTCCTGAGGGCCTCTGTTTCCACCCCTCTGATACCTAAGTTAATGGAAACCAGAAGCCACACTTGTTCTTACTCTTAATGAGTTTCACCCCTATACCTGTGCTGACCAGAGTCAGCCTGGAATACCAGGACAGGGAGTGATTCCCCCAAAAAAGGCCATTTCTTAGTCATCAGATTGGCAAAATTAAAAGGCCTGACAATACCAAGTGTTGGTGAGGTTGTGGAGAATCGGCCATTCACAGCTGGGAAATGTAAGTTGGAACAGCTGCCTGGGAGAACTGTTTGACCACAGCGTGGAAGGGTGGCTCACAGGGCACTCGTGCCAGTTGCTGTGATATGTATGTGATTCTCTAAGAAGAGCTTCTTCACCCATGCAGACACTCAAGACAGTCCAAAGCAAAGGATTAAATCTCCATCAACTTATAGAGTGTATTATGTCCAGAGCTGGCTACTGTTCTAATCTGCTCAGACTGCTATAATAAATTACAGCAGACAGGTGGTTTATAAACAACAGAAATTTATTTATTAGTTTTGGAGGCTGAAGTCTGAAGTCTGAGATCTGAATGCCAGCATGATCGGTGAGGCCTCTCTCCTATGGAGGGGCTAGGTGGGGAAGAGACTTCTTACTGCATTGTCAAGCAAGCTCTCTGGAGCCTCCCTTGTCAGGCACCATTCCCAGTCATGACTAGCACTACCCAAACCCTCCTCCCTCTTTGTACCATTGCCTCTCGAGTTTAGGATTTGAACATATGAACATGGAGGAAGGGTGGTTAAACTCAAGCTCCAGCCCCTCTGCCCATCCCATAAGTCTGAGGGGGTGGGACTAGACGGTCCAGCCCTCTAATCACATGGTTCTATAGGCAACTAGTCCCCATCCTTAGATGCTTCCTCAAAAGTGACCTTATTAATGTAACAAAAGGGATTGTTACCACTCTCAACTCTTCAGGGAATCCAAGGTTTTGGGAGCTGTGAGCCAGGAACTATGGATAAAAACCACACACACACACACACACACACACACACACACACACACACACACACATACACACACACACACACACACGACCAGATTTGTATTTCTTGTAAATCACAACACGAAGAAAAGATTTTCAAAACGTTGGCCCTTAGTCAAGAGGGACAAAGGCCTCCGAGACCAAACGTGCAAAGAGAGTACCACAACTGCCCTAAGAAAGTTTCCCAGGTGTGGGGTGGGAGAGTGGGACCCAGAGAGTCTGTGGAGGTGAAAGCCCAAGGATCCCACGGGGGTGGAATAACCAGAATGGCCCTCAGAAGGTGCGGGAAGGTGCATCCATGCAGGCGAATGCTATTCAGTGTCAAAAGTAAACTAGTGATAGTGAGGCATGAATTTCCACATGATTGCTGAATGAAGGAAGTCAAACCACAGTGATAAATACTGCATGATTTCCATGCTTGGGTAAACACAAACTCAGCTTTACTGACAGAAAACATTGGATGGTTGTTGGGGAGGCAGAGAGGGTGTGTGGGAATAGTTCACGAGCATATACACAAATCAAAATGGGTCAAATTAGACACTTCAAACATATGTAGTTTCCTGTGTCTTAGTTATGCCCCAATTAAGCTGGTTTTTAAATTAATAAGACTTCAGTTTTAGGTATAGAAAAATCGAGCAAGTAATAGAAAGTCCCCCTAAATACTTCTTTTCCACTCTGAATTTTTCCTTTGACATATTGCTTTAGTGGGAAACATTTGTTACAACAGAAGAATGGATACTGATCTCATACATTTTATACATTATTAACCAAGTTCCATAGTTTACATTAGATTTCACGTTTGCCAAAGGTGTAATGTTCAGCACCCCTTACCATATCACACAGAAGAGTTTTTCACTGTCTTAGAAATCCTCTGTGCTCCACCTTCAATTCCTGGCAACCACTGATATTTCTATTATCTCTAGAATTTTACTTTTCCCACATTGTCACATGGCTGGAATCATAGTAGGTGGCCTTTCCAGATGGGCTTTATTACACTCAACTATATAGTATTTAAGGCTCATCCATTTCTTTTTGAGGTTTGAGAGCTCACTTATTTGTATCAGTGAATATATTCCAGTGTCTGGATGTGCCAGGTCTGTTTATCCAATCACCTATGGAAGGACATCTCAGTGACTTCAGGGAAGACTTAGGTCGGCCGATGGCCCTGGGCAGCACACAGGTGAGTGTATGGTCACTGCCTGAGTGCATGGTGACTCCCTCTTTTCTTTCTCACCTGGTTTATACCACCGTTTTCCCATTTGTTCTAATTCACTGTTTCCTATGCTAGGGTTGAGTGGTCTTTGCCTTTCCAGGATGGCCTGGAAACCACTTCTGGGAAAAATTAAGTTGGACTTGCTCCCTTGGGAATAAAAACCAGGATTTCATGAAGAAATGCTTTCTCTGGATATGATGGGGTGATGGGTTCTTGATAGAGCAGTGCTAAGGTGTCTCCAGAATCTTGCCTCCAAAGAAGTAAACTGAGGAGGCAGCTGGATCTGATCTGCCACCTGGAGAGATGATCTTGGAGAAAATGGGGGGTGGGCAGGGAGGAAAAGCAGCCTCAAGTCCTCATTTTCCATGAGTATAGACCCATAAAGGGAGTCATAGACTGAGAGTCCAAGGAGATACTGCAATGCTGCAACCTACTAAGTTCTTGCCGGAGGAAGTTTGCTTCTGGTTGGATGAGAAATCAAGGATATAAAAAAAAAGAAAGAAAGAAAGAGAGAGAGAGAGAGAGAGAGAAAGAGAGAGAGAGAGAGAGAGAGAGAGAATAGGGGATCAAGCCTGAGAGGGAATAGGTGATCAAGCCTGAGAGGGAATAGGTTGGGAATTACTGTTTTCTTTTGACCTGAGGGAACCATGTAGAGAGAATGGCTTCCTCTACCTAGTGATCATGCTGAGTGACACCTGCGGAGACCTTCTTCCTGTGTTTTCTATATACCTTATAGCTTTTTTCTGTCCCTCATTTCCTGTAATACTGTGTGTGCAGGGCTCTCCAAGATGTGATGGGCCACCAGTGCGATGACTGCCTTGTCTTTACCCTGCGTGGTCAAGTTTGAGAGGGAAGGTATTGCCTGCCACATCCCCTACCAAAAAAAAAAATCAGTTTTTCAGCATGCGTTTGTGTTTATTAAGAAGGTCAGAGGTTGGGCCTCCCTGGTGGCGCAGCGGTTAAGCGCTGCGCTGTGGAGCTGTCGGCAGCGGCGACGCGAGTTCGATGCCCGGCCAGGGAGAATCCCACATGGTGCGGCAGACCTCTCCTGCCTCGCCCGCTGCTCCCCTCAGCAGTGTATTTCTGATCTGCCTGTTCTGCTCCCCACTCTGTCTCTGGTGAAGCCTCTCGCCGCCCCGCACCTCTGGCCTGTACCCCAGCTTGTATGTATAAATGAAAAATAAAACTTTAAAAAAAAAAAAAAAGGTCAGAGGTTGATGAGCCTCATGAAGTTTATTCCTATAAGTAGGTGTGAAATTATTAATTCATGATAAATTATTACAACTGAATGCTATTTTTAAAAAAGATTTATTTATTTATGTATACAAGAGCTGGGGTGTAGGCCAGAGGTATGTGGGTTTCACACTCTGGATTCACCAAAGTCAGAGTGGGGAGCAGAACAGGTGCATTGACTGAAATACACTGCTGAGGGGAGCAGTGGGCGAGACAGGAGAGGTCTGCCGCACCATGTGGGAATCTCCCTGGCTGGGATCAAACTTATGCTGCAGTGGCTCTGGATCACTTCACAGTGCTGAGACTTAGCCCCTTATGCCATGGGGCAGGCCCAACAAGTGAATCCTATTGAGGGAAAATCAGGTATTTAAAACTATTTAAGTGGTTCCAGGGACACTGGAGTGAAGTTGTAACTCTTTTTCTTTCCTTATTGCCTGGTGTCACTCCCTCATCTCTTTTTAAGGGAAATGCCATCAGCTCATTTTGGTGAACCTAGAGAAACCTAGATTAAGGTAAGTTGAGCTAAAAGAGGACTTTTAAAGATCTAGCTCCTTGGGGGCCTCCCTGGTGGCACAATGGGTTAAGCACAGCGCTGTGGAGCTGTCGGCAGCTGCAGCGCCAGTTGGGCGCCAGTTGGGTGTGAGTTTGACGCCCAGCGGGGGAGAGTCCCACATGGCGCAGCAGACCTCTCCTGCCTCGCCCGCTGCTCCCCTCAGCAGTGTATTTCTGTCGATCTGCCTGTTTTTCTTCCCACTCTGTCTCTGGTGAACCCTCTCACTGCCTCACACCTCTGGCCTGCACCCCAGCTTGTATGCATAAATAAATAAATAAATAAATCTTTAACTAAAAAATAAATAAAAATAAAAGATATAGCTCATAAAAGATCTAGCTCCTGTCCACAACGGTGGATTTTTAGATTTCCTTGCTTAGATGGCTGCCTGCCCCCTGAAGCTGAGGGACCACTGACTTCAAAAGGGGGAGAATGCTGAGAACACAGTCCTTGGAGTGGGGGACAGCCCAGGCAAGGGAAGGGGTGCCCTAAGGCCATCAGGTCATGTGACCATGGGACCCGGTACAGAGCCAGACTTGGTCCTGGGGTGGGACATGCATTTTGAAAAATTAATAGTCTTCATTTTTTATTTTTAAAAAAATATTTATTTACGCATACAACAACTGGGGTGTAGGCCAGAGGTATGGGGTGGTGAGAGGATTCACCAAAGACAGAGTGGGGAGCAGAACAGGAGGATCAGCTGAAGTACATTGCCGAGGGGAGCAGCAGGCAAGGCAGGAGAGGTCTGCTGCACTGTGTGTGAAGCTCCCTGGCCAGGGATTGAAGTCGTGCTGCACTGGCTGTGGACAGCTTCATAGGCTGAGACTTAACCTGTCACCACCAGGGAGGCGCCTAGTCTTTATTTTTTAGAGTAGTCTTAGGCTTACAGAAATATTGAGTGGTAAATGCAGAGTTTCCATAGAGCCCTAATTCCTTCCTAGCCCCAAAGTTTCTCCAACTGTTACCATCTTGAATTAGTGCGATGCATTTGTGACGAAGAATAAAACAATATTGATATATCATTATTAACTAAAGCTCATAATTTATCTGAGGGCCACTCTTGGTTTTGTATATTCTGTGGGTTTTGACAAACACATAATGTCATAGATCTCTCACTACAATAGCATACAGCATAGTTTCACTGTCCTGAAAATACCCCACACGCTGCCTATTCCTTCTCCTCCAACTCTTGGCAACTACTGATCTTTACTGGGGAAATTTTTGCCTTTTCCCAGAATGTCATATTGTTAGAATCCCTTAGTACTTAATGTTTTCAGACTGGCTTCTTTCACTAAGCAAAATGAATTTAAGGTACCGCCATGTCTTTTCATGATTCAAGGACTCTTTTTTTTTCTTTTTATTTCCCACATACTTTCTTTGTTAATTGTGGTGAAATACAAATAACATAAGCTTTCTAATCATTTGTAATGTCAGGTTCCCTTGGCATTAGCTCCTTCACACCATTGTGCAAACATCCCCACTGTGCATCTCCAGAGTATTTATCATCTCACAAAACAAAACCTCTGTCTCCCTCCCAGTTCCTGGCACCCAGAATTCTACTTTCCTGTCTCTATGAATCTGACACGTCTTGGAACCTTAGATAACTGGAATCATACAGTCTTTGTCTTTTTTCGTTTGGCTTCTTTCACAGCATGATGTCCTCACCGTCCATCCGTGTTACAGCATGTGTCAGGACTTGCTCCTTTTGAAGATGCTTGTTGTGAAGTTGCTTGATGTGAAGTGACTTATTCTGTCACATTGCTACTTGTTTTCTATATACCTTATAGCTTTTTCTGTCCCTCATTTCCTGTAATACTGTCTTCTTTTGTATTCAGTTAATTTTTATAGTGGAATGTCTAAAATTCCTTTTTCATTTACTTTTGGGTATGTTCTGTAGCTATTTTCTTTACGGTTGCCATGGAGATTACACTTAACCTCTTAAAGTTATAACACTCATTTGATTTATACCAGATTAACTTCAACAACATAGAAAAACTCTGCTTCTTTATAACCACACTTTTTTCAGTCATTGAAGTAATAAAAGCACGTCTTTTATACATTGTGTGTCTCAAGACATCAAGACATACACAAAAATGTTTTTAATGCATTGTAGGAAAAAATATGGAGTTACAAATTAGCAAAAGAGTTATAAGGAACTCAATCAATGGTTGATTTTTTTTTCTTTGAAGATTTATTTATTTATGCGTACAAGAGCTGAGGTGTAGGCCAGAGGTGGGGGCCAGAGAGAGGAGTCACCAGAGTGGGGAGCAGAACAGACAAGATCGACTGAAATACTCTGCTGAGGTGAGCAGTGAGCGAGTCAGGAGAGGTCTGCTGTGCTATGTGGGAATCTCCCTGGCCGGGGATCGAACTCGTGCTACAGTGGCTGCTGATAGCTTCAATAGGCTGAGATTTTAACCCCTTGTGCCACCATGGAGGTCCAATCAATGGTTGATTTTTTTTAAAAAAGTATGAATCTGGGCCTCCCTGGTGGCGCAACAGGTTAAGTGCAGCACTATGAAACTATCCAGAGCCACTGCACCGTGAGTTCGATACCCGGCCAGGGAGATTCCCACATGGTGCAGCAGACCTCTCCTGCCTCGCCCACTACTCCCCTCAGCAGTGTACTTCAGTTGATCTGCCTATTCTGCTCCCCACTCTGCCTCTGGTGAATCCTCTCACCCACCTCACACCTCTGGCCTACACCCCAGCTTGTATGCATAAATAAATAAATCTTTGTTATACAGCTCTCTAACCAATATATATTCATTAACTAGCACTCCAGAGTAAAAACAACATATAGCTCCATATGTACTTAAAATAAACAAAACAAACCACCCAAAACATAAAATACAACAAAACTTTCCACCTTGTTTATTTAAAAGGCATTTAAGATAGCTAGCATTAGAAATAACTTAAGGTAACTGACACACTTATGGTACTAACTTAAGGTAACTAATTTTCAGCAGTTATCTTATCAGAGGGAAAAAATGAGATGGCCTCCTTTTCTTCAGCCCCCAATAATTAACTGCTTTCCAGATGCCTATGGAGACATCTAGTAATCACTAAAACCTTCACAGTAGCCTCGTTCACCTTCCTCTTCTCTCCCCCTTATTCATGCAGTTCCTACTCTTCTGAAACACAAGCATGCCAAGCATGGTTATATAATCAGTGGCTGAAGTCAACAACTGTTAACAGGTGGTGCCGCCTGGAGGGGGTTGCAGGTGAGGATAGACAGCCCCAGGGAAAATGCTAAAAAGTATCACATTTTGGGATAGAAACTGATAAGAAATAGAAGAGACTGCAGAAGCAGCCCCAATTCATTATGGGTTTGGGATTCAGCGTTGGAGCATTCAGCATTTGGGATTCAGCATTTTCGGATCTTCAGCGATTTCGGGGTCAGGGATTTCGGCCCCCCCCAAGCTGATCTTCCAGAAAGCTGTTGTGGGCCTCTGAAGGTGGAGGCCTCCAGCAGACAACCTCAGGCAGGAAAAGTTTGGAGGCTTTGCAAGTAGCCGAGCCATTGAAACTGTTCCTGGTTTTGCTGCTGTTACAGCCTGACAGGGCAGGCAAAGACCTCGCAGAGCTGTGTGAGTGTGGCCATTTGTTGGGTTGTTCAGCCGCTGCAGCTGCTGTTTTGGGTGTTACTTGTCTGGTGCTGTGCTGGGACATATTGGCAGCTCCGGGAGCATCTCCTGTTGTGTCTTCTTGAGTTGGAACCTGGCCTATTATTCGGCTGCCGTGTGCTCTAGGTTGGCAGAGGCAGGAAGATGCCATCTTGGGAGCACGGCCTACTGTTTGGGAGAGGAGCTCTGTGTCCTCAGTGGCGAGAAGATGCCATTTTAGATGCTTTTTGTTTAGGACTTAAAAACACTGGACCCTGCTTCAGGGAAGGTAAAGAGCTTTTGGCCTCAGTAACTCTTTGCTTTTCCCTGGTTTGTTAAATAAATCCCCTTGTTGTTTTCTGAGCCTGAGTAGTCTTGCAATTGTGCATATGGGTGAAGAACTCAGACAGTGACTAAACTATTTGGGCAGTGTCCTTGGCTGGTGTTAGTGCCCCTTGCTGCCCTGTATCAGTTATACCACTGGACCATTGCACTTGCTTTCGCTTGAGAGTTCCTCCCCCTAGTCTATAGCATTCTGCTATAACAGTCCAAACGTATTAAGACAGGGGTCTCCCTGGTGTCCTAGGGGCTAAGTCTCAGTGGTATCACTGGTACCACCCCTATGGCCTAAGTTTGATACCTGACCAGGGTTCTAACCAACATATGGCACAGCAGACCTCTCCTCTATCGCCTGCCGCTCCCCTCAGCAATGTGTTTCAGTCAGTCTGCCTGTTCTGCTCCCCACTCTGCCTCTGGTGAATCCTTTCACCGCCCCCCACCTCTGGTGTGCATAAATAAAAATCAAAGATAAAGAAAAATTTTTTAAAAATCTCCATCTAAACAACTTCCATCTCTGTAAATAAAATTTACAACGTTTTAAGAGCCTCAAGGCTCATAATTGACTTTAACTGTTTTTGCAAGGTAGCATTTCAAGGCAGAGTTTCATGGAGCTATGTCCTAAAATCATACAGACAAAGTAACCTTTCCCTTGAATGAAGAACTTAGGAAATAGGTACAGGTAGTTTGCTAGAATCAGTGTGTTTGTGTGTGGGGGGGGGGTGCAGGGGGTACCCTAAGCCCAGGTATTCTAAGCCCATTTATCAAACTGAATGAGGAATAATCAGTTGGGGTCAGGGTGTCTCCCCCCCAGCCCAGTAAAAATTGAATGTTCAGAACACAAACACAATAACACAATGCTAAAGCAATGGACCAAAGTGCATTTCCAGAAAGCAGGCCAGGTAATCTGGAAACTCAGTGGGCCCTCTCAGTAACCTAGGAGACCCCATGGGCCCCAACCAATCAATAAGAGGCAAAACATGGAGACATCCAGGGCTGAACCCCCCACTCCTTGCCCAGTACACCAATATAAACACCAGATTCTTGCTTCCTCAGTGGTGATTCATTTGGGACCCTGCTCTGCTCAAAGAGCTTTCCTGTCCTTATCTGTCAATAAATCTCTTGCTTTTCTGCATAATCTGCAGCTACTAGAATCTAATTCCTAGAGTCCATTAAGTGTCAATAATTATGCAATGAGTGGGTAGTAATTTATTAATTTAACTATGAATTATGACTGTCTTGATCTGTGTGATTGTTTAATTTTTTGCACAGAAAATCTGGGGTGTAGGCCAGAGGTACAGGGGGGTGAGAGGACTCACCAGAGGCAGAGTGGGGAGCAGAACAGGCAGACTGACTGAAACACATTGCTGAGGGGAGCGGCAGGCGATAGAGGAGAGGTCTGCTGTGCCATATGTTGGTTAGCACCCTGGTCAGGTATCAAACTTAGGCCATAGGGGTGGTACCAGTGATACCACTGAGACTTAGCCCCTAGGACACCAGGGAGACCCCTGTCTTAATACGTTTGGACTGTTATAGCAGAATGCTATAGACTAGGGGGAGGAACTTTCAAGCAAAAGGAACAGCAAGTGCAATGGTCCAGTGGTATAACTGATACAGGGCAGCAAGGGGCACTAACACCAGCCAAGGACACTGCCCAAATAGTTTACCAGTCACTGTCTGAGTTCTTCACCTGTATGCACAATTGCAAGGCTACTCAGGCCCAGAAAACAACAACGAGGGGAGCAGACAGGAGAGGTCTGCTGCGCCATGTGGGAATCTCCCTGGTTGGGGATTGAACTCATGCTGCAGTGGCTGCCGACAGCCTCATAGGCGGAGACTTAACCCCTTGCATCACCAGAGAGGCCCTAGATGGAGATTTTTTATTTTTATTTTATTTATTTATTTATTTATTTATTTTTAAAGATTTATTTTTTATTTATACATACAAGCTGGGGTACAGGCCAGAGGCATGGGGCGGCGAGAGGGTTCGCCAGAGCCAGAGCGGGGAGCAGAACAGGCAGATCAGAAATACACTGCTGAGGGGAGCAGCGGGCGAGGCAGGAGAGGTTTGCCGCACCATGTGGGATTCTCCCCGGCCGGGCTTCGAACTCGCGTCACTGCTGCCGACAGCTCCACAGCGCAGCGCTTAACTGCTGCGCCACCGGGGAGACCAAGATGGAGATTTTTTAAAAGTGTACTAGACTCGTTTCCCCTCCAGGCTCTATGTTGGTCCCTGTATGACTATGTTCTTACAGGGATGCTGACACGTTGATAGGATACAGTGTTGCCATGGAGATGAGAGGGTCTGGTCCTTGTGCAGCCATGTCATTGGAGGGATGAAGGTAACATTGACAGGTTACAATGTTATCATGGAGCTATGGGTCTGGTTCTATTAGCTACAATCACACTAGCTATTATCTGGCAAAAAGTGGGTGAAGAAATTAGTATGCCAGCACCTTCTAGAACATGTGACTGCTGTAATCTGTTAGTTTCTATTGTGTATGATTCTATAGTGAATCAGCAAATATCTCTGGACACAATCCTGAATGTGCAAAATTGACAGAAAAGATGTCAGAAAAATATTCTAGTCTACCCCGTGTTAAAGTTTTGTTTCAGGTTAATAGCAGGTTAAAGGAGAAATGTTTGTGACAGTGGGTCTCCCTGGTAGCCTAGTGGTTAAGTCTCAGCGCTATCACCATTGAGACTGGAGTTCAATCCCTAGTCAGGAAGCTAACCCACATGACACAGCAGACCTCTCCTGTCTCGCCCGGTGCTCTCCTTAGTTGTATATTTCAGTCAATCTGCCTGTTCTGTTCCCCACTCTGTCTCTGGTGAATCCTCTCACCCCACCACACCTCTGGCCTACATCTCAGTTCTTATAATAAAAATAAATATTTTTTTAAAATCTAAAAAAAAAGTCTGTGCCATTAATTTAAAGTATAAATACAAGAGGAAAAAAAATAAGGAAGCAAAGAACAAAAAAAAATATACTGAAAGTTCACATTCAGCCTACAAGTAAACTAGGGTGCCCCTACCTACTCTATTTTTAATTTTTTTGTTCTCTTTTTTATGCTCCAATAAAAGATTTTTTTAAAAGATTATTTATGCATATAAAAACTGGGGTGCAGGCCAGAGGTGTGGGGTGGTGAGAAGATTCACCAGAGACTGAGTGGGGAGCAGAACAGGCGGATTGACTGAAATGCATTGCGGGAGCAGCAGGCAAGGCAGGAGAGGTCTGTTGTACCGTGCGGGAAATTCTCCGGCCGGGGATCGAATTCGTGCTGCAGTGGCTCTGGATAGCTTCATAGTGCTAAGACTTAACCCCTCGTGCCACCAGGGAGGCCCAAGAGAACAATTTTTAAAAGTCAGTGATGCAGTGCACACTTGCCTGTGAAGGAGCTGAGCTCAAGTCTTGCTTTGGCCTCCTCAAAGGGACATCAACAAGGGGACAGGTGAACAAGCTGTGAAGGACACAGACTCCTATAATGCCAAAACCTTTGAGGTGTCCCCATGCCATCAGTGACATATTGAAGACAGGTTATTGTAGTCCAACTTCTACAGATTAGGTCAAAATCACTCAGCTAGGGGAGGTGCCCCTGCGAGGGGCACTGTATCTGTCCCCAGGGGCCCTTTCTGCCATGAGGAAGTCCAGGTACTGCTTTCAGGAGCTCTGTTATGGGGCTATGGTTGGAAAGAACACAGGAGCTCAGGAGAGGTGAGGCATGGTGGGTCAATCCAAGAATACTCTTTCATTGCTTTTAGGATGTTAAAAAAAAATTCCACAGACTGGGTAGCATATGGACAATAGTTTCCAGCAATGTTGGATACTGGTGAGGGTCTTCTCATTGGTTGCAGCTTCTCACTGTGTCCTCACATAGAAGTAGGAAGGCTCTCTGGGGTCCCTTTCCTAAGAGCACTAATCCCATACATGAGGGCTACACCCTCATGATTTGATCTACCTTCCATAGGCCCTTCCTCATAATTATCATCATCATACTGGGGGTTAGGAGTTTAACATCTGAATTTGCGGGGATACAAACATTCAACCCATTTAATTGGTTGGCATCTACAGAGGAAGAACACTCACAATAGCCATTGGTAAAATGGGCAGTCCTGAAATGTGCAGCCTGTCGCTTCATGCTGGGTACCCAGATCTTTATCTGTGACACATTCACACCCTCTTCCTTGACAATGACCCAAATGCTTCATAACTAGAAGAAGACATTAAAAAAAAAAATAGTCCCCACTCTTTCCATACAGCTGTCTCACTGGGAAACAGCAAAGATGATTCCAGTCCTCATGGAATTTACCATTTCCTGGAGGAAACAGATTGAGAAACTGTACAGCAGAAGGTTTAACCTTGCTCAAACAGAGTTCTGGTCTTTGTCTCCAACTTCTGCCAGTCTGTAATATATGATGCCTGATAGGAATGTCTTTGTGTGCCTGTGGGTCTTGGGTCACAATGGATTTTCTAATGATATGACTTAGAGTGAGCGTTTGGGATCATGTAGCAGTTGACTTGGAGACTGATATCACCACAGGGGGCAATCGACCAATCAATCTATTGTACCCACGTATTTTTTTTAAGATTTATTTATTTATTTATGCATACTTGAGCTGGGGTGTAGGCCAGAGGTGTGGGGGGTGAGAGAATTCACCAGAGACAGAGTGGGGAGCAGGACAGGCAGATTGACTGAAATACACTGCTGAGGGGAGCAGTGGGCGAGACAAAAGAGGTCTGCTGCGCCATGTGGGTCAGCTCCCTGGCTGGGGATTGAATTCGTGCTGCAGTGGCTGCAGATAGCTTCATAGTGCTGAGACTTCACTCCTTGCACCATCAGGGAGGCCTTGTGCCCACATATTGATGCCCTAACCATTGTTGGAAGCCTGTGCTCAGCTGAATGTCCCTGTTTGACATGCTCTTTGTTTATTGACACACATTGATGCCAGGAAAGCAGAGCTGGGAACAGGACAATGGAAGCTGTGAGTCTGGTGTTTCTCCTGGTTTCTGCCTCACTTGTCTCTTCCTTTGGCTGATTTCAATCTGTATCTTTTCCCTGTAATAAACAATAACCATGAGTATAACAGCTTCTGGTCAGTTCTGTGATTTTCTGAAGTGAATTACCAAATCAGAAGGTAGTATTGAGGACACTGAGACTAGCAACTGATGTCAGAAGTGAGGGAAGACTTGGGTGAATTGAGTCCTCAAACTTCAAGTTGGCTTTAACTCTTCATAGCAAATAGTGACGTGAAAAACATAGTCATGCACCCCATAATGACATTTGGGCTAACAATGGACCACATACAGGGTTATACCATATAGCCTAAGTGTGCAGTAGGCTCTACCATCTAGGTTTGTGTAATTATATTCTATAGGGTTTGACCAATGATGATTCCACCTAGTAACACATTTCTCAGGACATATTTCCATTGTTAAGCAATATACGAACTATATTTAATTGAAATGCTCATAGTCTTTAGAATCAAAAGCAGGGAGGTATAACCTGGGAATTCAGCTCTTCTGGATGTTACTCATGCTAGAACTTTTAGGATCCTCTACTATTTGAGTACCGCTAAGCACTAACTGATTACAAGATAGGGAGTGCACTCTGTAGATTGGTTCAAGTTCACTCTCAGGACAGTAGTCTTTTTTGTTTTTTAAGGATTTATTTATTTATGCATACACAAGCTGGGGTGCAGGCCAGAGGTGTGTGTGGAGGAGTGAGAGGATTCACCAGAGGCAGAGTGGGGAACAGAACAGGTGGATTGACTGAAATACATTGCTAAGGGGAGCAGCAGGTGATCAGGAGAGGTCTGCTGTGCCATGTTGGAAGTTCCCTTCCTGGGGATCGAACTTCTACTGCAGTAACTGTGGGATAGCTTCACAGTGCTGAGACTTAACCCCTTGCGCCACCAGGGAGGTCCAGGACAGCAGTCTTTGGGAAGTCCTCATCTCTTCCTGCAGGGGCTGCACAGGTCTTTTCAAGGTGACCAGCTCTGGACCTCCCTGGTGGCACAAGGGGTTAAAGTTTCAGCACTATGATGCTATCAGCAACCACTGCAGCAGGATTTTGATCCCTAGCCAGGGAGCTTCCCACATGGCACAGCAGACCTTTCCTGTCTCGCCCACTGCTCCCCTCAGCAGTGTATTTCAGTCAATCTGTCTGTTCTGCTCCCCACTCTGTCTCTGGTGTATCCTCTCACACTGCCCCCCACCAACGCCTCTGGCCTACACCCCAGCTCGTTTGCAAAAATAAATAAATTTTAAAAATATGTATATAATGACCAGTTTTTTCTTTTCCCGATTGGGTTTCTGAAATGAGACCTTACTGGTGTAGTGATATTCTCTTTTGAAAGAAAAAAAAATAACCATTTGGTTGGAGGTTTTTTGAAATAATGCCACAAGTCTCTCTGTTTTTTTTTTAAGATTTATTTTTATTTATTTATGCTGAATGAAATAAACCAGTTACAAAAAGAAAAATAATGTAAAATCTCACATGAGTGATCTAGATGAGAGTCAAGTTCACAGGGAATGGGGGGTGGGGGTGGGGAATGCCAGAGCTGAGGGAGAGGGCACAGAGTCAGTACTGAATGGAGACACTCTTTTGGTTCTCTAAGATGAAAAAAGTTGTGGAGATAGATGATGCGGATGGTTGTACAACGAAGTGAGTGTGTTAAATGCCACTGACCCTGACACTTAGGAATAATTAAGGCTGTAAATTTTATGTTACATGCATTTTACCACAATTAACAAAAAAAGTATGTGTGAAGTCAAATCTCATGGTTTTATCTGCATTTCCCTCATGATTAGAGTTGTTGAGAACATATTTTTCTTCCTTTACCTTCTTGGCCCTTCATTTCAAGTGTATAGTGTTTTTTTTTTTAATTGAAGTAACATTGGTTTATAACATTGGGTAAGTTTCAGTATACAGTTTTATATTTGACATCTGCATATACAGGAAATGTTTTTAAATTAGAAATTATTTCAAGACTACAGAGTTTTTATCCAAAATGATGCAACAGAGACACGTGTTGTATTCAGTGATGACAAAAACGCTCAGGTTGGCTCTTCTCCCTCTTTTTGTTTGCTTGATTCTTCTCCTTCTTAACGTGCTGAAGCATGACTTCTTTCTTTTTCAAAGAACAACAACAAAAGGAAACAAGCAGCACACTTCCCCACACACACCTGCACTGGGCTTTGACAGCAAACTGAGTACCCACGAGTTTAGCTGGATACCACTTCTGACATACAGTGACTGGTACATCCAAAGTCCTCACTTTACACACTGAAGCCAGTTGTGTCGACCAGCCAGCTCTCTCTATAGTCTACATAGTCCTCACTAGTTCCTGCTTTTTGCCTTAACCCCATTCCTTCTTCTCACCTGCAGCCTCATTCTCGGGGGAGGAGACCATTCTGGGGGTGCACCTTGTCAAGCATGGTTCTTCACAGGGCATTCATCACAAGTTCATACAGTGATTAGTACATCAATGTTTCTCGTGTTGCATTCTCAACCTGACACATGAACATCGGGGGTCTGGTGTGTCTTCTTTTGGACTAAATCCCCAGTGACTGGCCATAATCAGTAAATGCTGGAGAAACATTTGTTGAGTGATACATAAGACTATTTTTTCTATATATCTTCTATCTTCCTTGTCCCTTAATTCCTCTGTCACTCCCTTCTCTGTGTTGGGTTGATTTTTTTTTTTCTAGGGTCCTATTTGTACCCAGCAGCATTTCCTTTTCCTGAGCTTTTGGTCTGTCACTTGCTCTTCTGCCATTCCTGGCCCCAGATGATTGTGGGTTATCGGAGGCCAGCTCCGACCGATGTTTCTCTGGTCCCGAGGAGGGTGTGGAAGGCGTCGGCGAGTTGCGAGGGGAGGAGAGTGAGAGACAGCACACACACCAAAGAGTGCAGGCTGCTCTGTTTATTGCCCCAACAGCAGGGTTTTTTATACCATAAAATTGGCTAGCAGGCATAGTTTCTAAAGATAATGATTGACTACAAAAATGAGGTAAAAATAACAAGATACATTTTTTTTAAGATTTATTTTTTATTTATACATACAAGCTGGGGTACAGGCCAGAGGCGTGGGGCGGCGAGAGGGTTCACCAGAGACAGAGTGGGTAGCAGAACAGGCAGATCAGAAATACACTGCTGAGGGGAGCAGCGGGCAAGGCGGGAGAGGTCTGCCGTGCCATGTGGGATTCTCCCCGGCCGGGCATCGAACTCGCGTCGCCGCTGCCGACAGCTCCACAGCACAGTGCTTAACCGCTGTGCCACCGGGGAGGCCCAGGATACATACTTTTGTTAGGCACATGATCGATTACATTTTGATTACAATCAGGAGGTTTCTGGGGAAAATATTTTTTTGCTTAAGGTAAATTTTCTGAGATATGAGGTATAAACATAATGATTAACCTTTGCCCTGAGCCTGGAGCCTAAAAGGCAATAGCATAATGTCCTTTTTGCCTGGAAACCAGAATTTGATCAAAGGAACCATCTTATTCCAACTCCCTGAAGTGGTTAATCACAGAAGCCATCTTATGCTGATTCCTAGAAGCAGGCAGGGGAATGTAAGGGGAGGGGAAGTAAATGTT
>PVIJ01011673.1:0-53494 GCA_004024925.1 Scalopus aquaticus
TATAAGTGATGTTGAGCATTTTTTCATGTATCTGTTGGCCATTTGCTTTTCTTCTTTGGAGAAGTGCCTTTTGAGCTCTTCTGCCCATTTTTTGACTGGGTTATTGGCTTTGTTTTTGTTGAGTTGTGTGAGTTCCTTGTAAATTTTTGTTATCAGTCCTTTATCAGATGTATTGTGTGCAAAGATCTTTTCCCAGTTGTTAGGGTGTCTGTTAGTTTTGGTTAATGTCTCTTTTGCTGTACAGAAGCTTTTTATTTTGATATAATCCCATCTGTTTATATTGTCTTTCACTTCCTTCGCTTTGAGGGATGTGTCTTTCAAGATTTTGCTGAGATGTATGTTGTGTAGAGTTTTGCCTATATTTTCTTCTATACATTTTATGGTTTCAGGTATTACATCCAGGTCTTTTATCCATTTTCAGTTGACTTTTGTGCAGGGTGTGAGGTAGTAGTCTAGCTTCATTTTTTTGCATTTGGCTGTCCAGTTTTCCCAGCACCATTTATTGAATAGACTGTCCTTGTTCCACTGCATTTTCTTTGCTCCTTTGTCAAAGATTAGTTTTTCATAGATATGTGGCTTAATTCTGGGTATTCTATTCGGTTCCATTGGTCTTTGTGTCTGTTTTTGTTCCAGTACCATGCTGTTTTAATTATTATGGCTTTGTAATAGAGTTTGAAATCAGGGAGTGAAATTCCTTCGTTTTCTTTCCTTTTAGTTAGGAGGGCTTTAGCTATGCGAGGTTTTTTGTGGTTCCATATGAATTTCATCAGTAGTCGATCTATTTCTTTGAAGAATGTCATTGAGATTTTTATTGGAGTAGCGTTGAATCTGTAAATTGCTTTTGGTAGGATTGCCATTTTGATAATGTTAATCCTTCCAATCCATGAGCAGGGGATGCCTTTCCATCTTCTTGTGTCTTCTTCTATTTCTTTCAACAGAGTTTTGTAGCTTTCTTTGTATAAGTCCTTTATGTCTTTTGTTAGATTTATTCCCAGATATTTTATTTTTTTTGGTATCGATTTTGAAGGGGATGGATTTCTTAATTTCTTCTTCTTTAGATTGGGTGTTTGCATATAGGAAGGCTACTGATTTTTGTGCATTGATTTTGTATCCTGCTACTGTACTGAACTGGTCTATTATTTTGAGTAGTTTTTCTATGGTCTGCTTTTTATGCCGATTTTTAATTTCAGTTCTAGTGGCATGTTTGTCTTAAATGATTACAGGTGTGTCTTATTTCCTTGCCAGCTGAGATAGTGTTTCTAGCTTTTGGTTAATTCCGGGCACTTTAACAATTACTACTGATTGTGTCCAGCATTACTGTGCTAGGTTTTCCCTGACCCAGGGACTTTGTAGCAGAAGGTCCCATCCTCAGGAAAGTGGCAAGACCGACTGAAAGGACAAAGGGGAATGTGTAGGGGAGGAGCAGAAGACAAAGGATCCTGGATGCAGAACTGAGGTGTTTAGATTCTTGTGAGAAACTGTGTGTGTACATGTGGGTACGCAAGCCAGGGAAGGTTTCAGAATGTGGGGGAAAGCTCCATATAACTAAAAAATGCAATATTTGGAAGATATGATGTTGAATTTTCATTTCATAGCAAGAAAAAGTGGTATTTTAATAATGAGGAGAATGTCATGTATATTTATCCATCAGGGAATAAAGTAAGTCAACCTCTTTACTGAACTGAAAATATCTGAGAGTTGTTGGCAAAATGAACAAATTCCCTTTGAGTCTTGGTGAGAGAAGGAGGAAATGGGGGAGGGTTAATATAAAGAAGATATGAGGACAGATCTCCACAGTTTCTCTGATTTTTTGGAAATGCCTAGACACCACGAGGCAGATGAAAATATAAAAGATAAAAAAAATCTTGAGTAAAAAGTTTCATCAGCCCAGGACATGTCAGGGGGCTTGCAATTTCAGTTCTTTGGACCTTGAGGGAGAAATGGCATTTAGGATGGTAATTATCTTCTCTTCCAAGGTGTATACCTTTTTAAATACTTCCAACAAATATTTTTTGTTAGACACTGTAGCAAAAAGCCATAAAGTAGAATCCCACCTTTTTCTTTTTTGTTTATGGGGAGACACAGAGCAATATTTCCAGCAAATTTTAAAGTGATTGTGACTTGTGATTTTATAATTGGGCAGAAAAAAAATCTAAGATGCATGTAGTGGGTGGCTCACAAAACCCTTTGTAGTAATGCCTACTATTGATGCTTATCTATTTTTTATTTATTTATTTATTTATTTATTTATTTTTTTTTCCATTTTTTTTTATTGTTATTTGTGTCTTTTACATTTTGTATTCCCCTTGGGCAGCCCACCACCAATTCACCCGTGATCCATCTCCATGGTCCCCTGTATTCTCCTCTCTTCCATTTTGTGCCCTTATCCTCCCCTCCCCCCTCCCCCACCGCTGAGTGTCTCTATTAGTAAAAAGAATCCTGTTTCAAACATGGAATCTAAATTTAAGACAAAAGATTATGTCATCCATACCTGCATTTTTTCTGGTAGTTTGAAAGGAAGTAAGGGAATTTTGACACATGTTTGAAAAATTGATATGAAATTTTCAGTGAGCACATAATCATTTTTGTGGCAGATATCCAGGGTACAAATAGAAAGTTCATCAAGTTTACAGTCTACTGAGGGTGGCAGACAAATGTGTAATGCAAAGTTATTGGGACTACAATATTTAAAAAGTGGTGGCACTATATTAAAGGAATGGTTCACACAGACTGGACAGATTAGGGAAGACACTATGGAGAAGATGACATTTGAATGAATTTGCTGTATTGATAGGAATTCAGATCAGCAAAGAAACGTGAAGTGAAGGAGAATGGTCTGTGGCATCAAAGTAGAGATATATGCAATTAAAAACTCAACCATGTTAATATGTAATATTTACTTTAGGGAACTAACAATAGCCCTATAGGGTGATACCTGATGTATAGAAAGAAAGAACTAATAAAAAATGGGTTTGTAAGGGTAGATTAGAGACAGATGGCAACAGCCTTAAATACTTCGTTAAGAAATTTAAGCTTCATTCCTTAGACTAGTGTTTCTCAAATATCTGGTGTTTCTTGAGGTGTGTTTTGTAGTATTAGCTCTGGGAGGTACCTTGGAAGAAGAAGGTTTTTATGGTCTTAAGTTTAAGAAATGCTGTAAACATGCATTCTTCTTCTTGGAAATGCACAATATTTTCAGTATACTAATGTATTTTAGCACTGTAAAAGCTCTGGAAATTCCTGAAACAACAATATAACCAAATGATCTAACTTTGTTTTACCAACTGCTTCCCAAATATATGTTACCACAGGTGCCTGTTTCATGTAATACCTTCTCAGATTCCCTGAAACTAGTATTTTCCTAGCCCAGATTGGCTAGCTTTTTTTTTTTTTTTTTTTTTTTTTTTTAGCAGAAGGAATATTTCATCTGGATTCAGTGGGAGAAGGGAACTGAATTTGAGGCTGGAAGGGCGGTGAACTCAATACTAGGACTTAATTCACAGAACTAGGCCAGCGCTGGTAAATTTTCTATTATAGAACTTAATTTGCGCTGTAATTTCCATCCCCTGCCCTGACATGTGACTTCCTTGTCTCAGATACCTTTCCATCCTGTGCCCAACGTACATTAGGTTTTGAACAAATCTATGTTGAATGAATCAAGGGAAAAATGAGCTATTATAGTTGTTCATTTAAGAGGGCCTGATGAAGGTGTGAGCCTCTCAGGGATGCTTGAAAACTCATGCCATTTGCAACAAAATGGATGGAGCTGGAAGGGGTAATACTCTGTGAAATAAGTCAGAAGGAAAAAGAATAATATTGGATGGAGGAAAATAGGGAAACCAAATAAAGAGTCAGAGGGAAAAAAAAAAGGACAAAACTAGCAGGCAAATTATAGATCTGAGACATAATGCAGAGGAGGGGGAAGGAGGAGGTTAAAATGGGGTGGAAGAGCACAAGGGAATATGGTGATGGTTCATGGTTGAGGTGGTGATGGGAGATTTATGAAGACTACACCTGAGGGGAGAAATCAAATATTGTACAAAAATGAACAATGATGTAAGGAAAAAAACACAACAAAAAAACTCAAGATCCTGGGATGCAAAAAAACCCTGAAAAGTAAAGGCAAGATTCTTTGGGCTAAAATAAATAAGAAAAAAAAAAAAAACCCAAAGCAGTGCCTAAGTCAGGTTTAGACACAACTCTCACTTTTGATAGTAACTCTAATAAAGTAGTATGACTAATTTTTCTTAATTTTTATTTATATCTCATTTCATATGGGTTCATTTTCTATAAGTCACCATTGAAATGTTTTTCTTACTCTTATGAGATAATAAAATATGAAAGGAAAATAATACTTCATATATTTACAAATATGGAAAAAGTACATTAGGGAGGATACATTATTAGCCTTTAGATGGTGACTAGAAGTTATTTTAGCAGGTTAAAGAAATTTTTCTTAATTTTCTTTTTTTTAAAGATTTATTTTATTTTTGCATACAAGCTGGGGTACAAGCCAGAGGTGTGAGGTGGTGAGAGGGTTCACCAGAGACAGAGTGGGGAGCAGAACAGGCAAATCAGAAATACACTACTGAGGGGAGAAGTGGGCGAGGCAGGAGAGGTCTACTGGGCCATGTGGGATTCTCCCCCGCAGGCATCAAACTCGCATTGCAGCTGCTGACAGCTCCACAGCCCTGTGCTAATGCATTGCGCCACCAGGAAGGCCCAATTTTCTTAATTTTCATCACAACTTTCGTAGAAAAGGGGAATTGGGGGAAAAAGACAAATCTCCACTTATAATCTACTTTCTCTCAGATTTCACAATATGAGACTTACTATAAAGGTGAATCTTAAAGAAAACTAGATTAACTGGTTCAGCATATACCATCATCATGTTGGGAATGGCAGAATCACCGATAGGAAACAAACAGTTAACTAAGGTCTGGGGCCAGGACAAAGCTTTTGAGTCTCAAAGGGTCCAATGCAGGTGATGGGGCAAGATTTTGAAATATCAGCTGAAGATTTTTCTAGTATTTCCTTGGG
This sequence comes from Scalopus aquaticus, assembly GCA_004024925.1. Taxonomy (NCBI): domain Eukaryota; kingdom Metazoa; phylum Chordata; class Mammalia; order Eulipotyphla; family Talpidae; genus Scalopus; species Scalopus aquaticus. Next base: position 5,041 of record PVIJ01011673.1, read on the forward strand.
TTGCTTGGTTCTGACTTCTATTCAATAAACTAGGCCAACCTGGTTTCCTAGTGTTGGGGAAAGTAGGCCACAGAGCAAGTACAGATGAAGAAGTCAAATCTTGACTTTTGGTTTCCAAAAGCCTAGTGTCCTCAGGAAAGAGAAGAACATCAGATTATGAACCACAGATGAGCAGGAATACCACAGGACTGAGGGCCAGATGCCCACCTGAGGGCAAAATATTCCACATAGCAGGGAGCATCAGAGGGTCCTAGGGGCACAGTTGGAATCTTCGGTGTGGAGAGCCCCTAAAAAGGGGAACTGGAGCTGGATTATCACCCTGACCAAGTCCTGGGGTAGGGGTGGGGGATGTGATTATAGATTCCCAGATAGGTTGTTGGAGCTGGATGCAAACAGGACTTGCACCTTGCTTTCTGGGTCACCAGAGGAGAAACTATCATACGGAAAGGAGGGGACTTAGACAGCATCAGTTTCCCATGGCGCAGTGTGGTGAGAAGAAGGATTCTGATGCTCTTTTGACTGGCCTCACAGTTTCTCATAGCCTGCCTATTGGGGCAGAAAGTTAATTCCTAGGCACCAGGTTGGAGCACAGGAAAAGCAAATGCAGAGGCATAGGTAGGAGTGTGGGCAGAGCAACAGTGAACTTATGATTGATAACCAGGACTGAGTAGGCCAGGAGGCATCTTAGGAGAAGCCACTGTGCATATCTCATGACTATTCTTGGGAACCCAGAGTCACCACCCCCATCCCAACTTCCGTGGTACCGTCCAACCCCTTAGAATCTTGAAGTGACTAGATTAAGTTTCTGCCACCCAGTATGGGCTGTCAAAATAGAAATTCAGCCAGAAAGAAAGAGAAAAATATCCAATGGTTTCACTTATAACAGGACTATAGGGAGGCCGGGTGGGAGAGAGACAATCAGTGGGGGGTGGGGGGGGAAAAGGGAGCCGGAGGGAGGGAAGGAAAAGGGCACAAAATGGAATAGAAAAGAACACAAGGGACCATGGAGATGGATCACGGGCGAATTGGTGGTGGGCTACCCAAGGGGAATACAAAATGTAAAAGACATAAATAACAATAAAAATACATATTATATATAAAAAAATAGAAATTCAAATTGTATTGGAAAATATTGTCATATTTCTTATATAGGATCAATGTTGGAACTGAGATTCAAGCATGATTTTTGTATAGTAATGAAAAATTCCATTTGATGATATCTAGTCAAGAATAGGCACTTCTCTATGCTGTAAAGATCAGAATGCACTTAAACTCGAGTAAAGACCTAGAGGGCTTCGTTGAAAGGATACACAAAAATCCTTAGGAACCAGGGGCATAAAAGCTGGATGTGAGGAAATGTTTGGAATGTGGAAAAATGAGTTTTTTCATATTATCTCTAAGGGGCTACATGAACTCTTTCATCTCTCTGTGTGTGCCTTTCCCCTTTCTTTATTCCTGACTACTTTTGTTCATGATGGCCCTGTCCCAGGTCACATGCCTTTTCAGTCCCCACGCTGAGGAATCTCTCAGGTCAGTGTCCACACAGCAATAATCTAATTGACTCTTTTTGGGTCAGATGTCTGCCTACTTTTGGCTAATCATTGGCTGGCTCTTGCTGAGGAGTCACAAGTCACATTTAGAGCAGCAAGGGCAAAGATGGCCCATCCCACAACTCCAGGGGCGCCTGTCAGTAATAATCTGTGAATGACATGCCTATATTCCCTGCATGGCAAGCCAGAAACTGATCCTGGCCAAGAACTCCACTATCCTTCTATTTCATAAATAGAATAAAGTGGTGGAGCTTACTGTTGTTTGACTTGAGTGAAAGTCTTCTTGACACATGCTGAGTGGTCCTCTGAGTGCATGGAGCAGGACAGGAAGGCTGACCCCAGCATATGTGAATGTTTACGGTGATCAGGAGGTTACCTTGTCAACTTGGGTGCTTCCCTGTTTAGTACAGTGGTTACGAGGATGGCTTTGATATTCAACAGAACTGCGTTCAAATCCCAACTCTGCTTATAAAAAGTAACATTGGTCAGGTTAATTGATTTTGTTAAGTCTCTGTGTCTTCATCAATTAAATGGGGATGATCATTTCTACCCTATAGGGATTCTTACGAGGATTAAAGAATTCAATGCATTTAAAAAATTAGGTCAGTGTCTGATGTTTCACAAATGCCTGACAAATGCCAGATGTCATGAAGTCTGTTATTAGTGATAATAAATCATATAAATGAAGCAGTCATGAAATGTTGACCCTTTAGAGGAAAAGCATTTATTTATCTGTGTTCAAGGTAATTACTACGTATTTAGTTAAGGTCAACATAACTGAAAGTCAGAATATCAATGTAATACCAAATGTGATCCAAGTGATAATTAGGGTGACAAGAAGTAGCAGAAGAAGAAGTAAACCTGGATGAAATTTTGTCTTAGGTTTGTGTGGTATAGGTATGCATGTGTATGTTATATGTGATTTCAACTTTACTTAAAGATTTTTGTCCATATCATCTTGACCCTTTTGTGACATCTAGCAAGATGAGATTTTTTTCAAGCTACATGTTTCATAAACAAAATATATGTTTATATCTGACTGTACCCAAGCTGCTAATTATGGGCATCTCTTTCTATAGCTCCCTATTAATCACTCATGTCTTTGGGGTTATATAGAAAACAATTTATGTTACGAAAAAAAAAAATCCTCATTTAAAAATGTTTGCCGTGGGAGTGAGGAGGGAAGAAATCACAAACTGTTATTATTTTCCCTTAGATGGATCTAAATATTAACATCCCTTAGCTTTAAAGATTATTTGTATGCCGCTCCTTTATAAACAATCAAAGTACACTAACTCTTCTGTTGTCTCGGGTTCTGTCTAGAGCATACCCAAACAGCTAAGCAAAAAAAAAAAAAAAAAAAATTGAGAAAATCAATCCAACAGGTTATTTGGCATTGTATACAGAAAATAAAAATATTTGAATAGCTTAAGGCATTTTTAAAAGCATAGCATATAGTAAATTGATCTGAATGTTTAAATACAGCCCAAGGATCCCTCACAGCGTGGAAAGAGTTGTTTCTTGTTCTCATTGTGATTGTGATAATTACCCAACCTCCAGGAAAATAGTGGGAACAGAGGCTGTGACAATCGTAGTAGTTATAGGAGGAAGAATTGGAGATGGAAGAAAAGGCAGAAACTAGTAAACAACAGCGGTAGATGTACTAGTAGTTATTTTAATAACAATAATTCAGAGACAGTTCTATGTACTTCTTGAGCACTATTAATCTTTATAGTAATCTTGACCCATGTTACAAAATAGAAATGGACTCCGGGGAGGAACCAAGAGTTGATGAACAATAGTAACAGCTGACACTGTTTCTCAGCTATTGATACTCATTATTTCACTGAGTTCTTACAGCAATCCTAGGAAGTAGGCCTCCTTATGCCTAGCTAATAAAGAAGGAAACTGAAGTTTTTATGTCTGACTAATCTAATGGTAGACAAGCAACTGCAGCCAGAGCTCTGGAGCCTTAGCATTAATCTTTTAAAAAATATTTATTTATTTATGCATACAAGCTGGGGTGCAGGCCAGAGGTGTGTGTGTGGGGGTGAGAAGATTCACCAGAGACAGAGTGGGGAGCAGAACAGGCAGATCAACTGAAGTACACTGCTGAGGGGAGCAGTGGGCGAGGCAGGAGAGGTCTGCTGTGCCATGTGGGAAGCTCCCTAGCAGGGGATTGAACTCATGCCAAAGTGCTTGCAGTTTGCTTCATAGTGTTGAGACAACCCCTTGTGCCACCAGGGAGGCCTCAAATAAAAATATTTTAAAGAATTGAAAGTGAATGCGAAATATCCATACTGGAACAAAATATCAATATATGAAATAAAAATGGATCAGTATGATCCTGGATCACCTGATGCCAGGCTCTAGATAGAGACCGGGCAGGAGAGTGAGCCTAATGCTGATCTGCTGATGCTGCCCATGATGTTGTCACTACTGCAGGGCTTTCTTGGACCATTCATGACATTTTGACCCCTCTGTCTGCCTTTTCTCACCATGGCACACACAGGCCTCCCCCACAGAGTCACCAAGAAGGGGAATAGACTGTGTTTAGTACTTCTGTAGACATCATCAAAACAATGTTTCTTTATTCAGTACTATTTTTTAAAAAGTGAGCATGGCTTTTTCCAATGATATGCTAAAAAGTTAAAGCTTTTTCCTTCTACCCTGTTTCTCCAAAATTGAAATAAAACAGTTATTTAAAAAATAGACCGAATATACCTTCCAATTTTAAATCTTTGTATTGAGCCGCTCTTAGTTTCTTTTATCTTATTTAGTACTTCGGGTGTCAGTTTAAAAAAACACTGATTCTTCTGCTGTCACATCAGCTGGGATACATGCATCCTACTTGTCGCTTCCAAAGGCACTGCAAAATTGTCCAGTCCCAGTGGCCCTGAGCTTTGAGGACTCAACCCCACAGTCATGCTTTTGAATATGAATATAACTGCTTCCCACCCAAAAGACATTTTATTTATTATTTAAAAAATATTTTCTTTGGGCTCCTTTAATCCTAGGGGACATTTGCTTGATGCATTAGCAAATAAGTTCCTTAACCAGACTGTTGTTATAAATATCCATGGCATTAATTCAAACCATTTTCATCGGAAACTTGTGTGTGTGTGTGTGTGTGTGTGTGTGTGTGTGTGTAGGAAAAGGGGTGGCTGACTTAACCTCAACATTTGGGACATGATTTTCCCTAAAATAACCACAACATCCATCATTTTTTTTTCCTGCTGGTGTGTCAATTTTTTAATGAGAGGCTGGGTCCCTTTAGTACCTTTGGTCTCCATGGTAACAATTCCATGTGTTTATTCTGGCTTACTGAAATAAAACACTGAGGAAAAGGTCAGTGACTCATATTTGATTGGGGGTTACTCTAATTAGAGGATGATTATTTAAAAGTTGATCACTAGCACAAAGATATTATATTCTTAAAATAAGATTCATGTAATACTGCATTTCAAATGACAAACTGTAAAACTTTTAGACAGTCAGATGTTTCTAAACTCTGGCTGTTTTTCACAGGTGCAGGTATTTTCAAGATTATTATTATTTCATGCATGCAAAACCAACCTTGACTTCCTGCCATTCCCTTCTGGTACCAGGATCTGAGTAATGCATTAAGTAATGGATTAAAGTGTCCAGAATGACTAATGTAGATAGGAGTGTATTTGGACCTATGGTATATATGTTTGAGATGTGCTGAATCATTGTAAGTCTTTCTCATTGGCCATTGGGTGGCCAGGATAGGTGGGAATATTGCTTGAATCCCAGACTTTCCATCTTCCTTGTCAAGTAAGCTGTGTTTTGGATTTATGGATAGACAGAAAGGGGCCAGTGTTGATTTATGATTGTTGCCTTGTATTGCCATTGTTTGATTTAGGAGGTATCATGCCTCTCTTTCCTCCTCTGTACAGTAGGAACAGTAACAGAATCTGTATCTTAAGATTTTGAGTGGATTAAATGCAATAATGATTAGGCATAGGGCTTAGCAAAGTGCAGTCTCCTAGTTAATACCTAACAAGTGTTGGCTGTTATAATTACTTTTTTTTTCCCTGCATGACATGTTGCTTTATTTGGATGTGATCTTGTAAGAAGCAGAAGTCCATGTGTTTATAAAATATTTAAAAAACTTCCTAGAAAAATTTATCAAAAGCACGTGTCAAAATATACTAATATGTTAGCAAGCAGAAGAAAACAATGTATATATTTAAGTTTGGAGGCTGCCATAGAATTGAAGCATTGATAAATTTGGAAAACAGAATATTTACAAAGTAAAGGTAACTATAATTTCACATCACATTTTCATGAAAGCAACATGGCCTAGTAATTTATTTATTTTATATATATATTATATCATGGTTCTTTTTTGTACAATGTATGCTTGCTTTCTCCTTTCAGGTGTATTCCCTGTAAATTTCCATTACCAATTCACCTGTGAACCATCACCATAGTCCCTTGTGCTCTTCTCTACCCTGTTTTGATTCTTCTGCTTCCCCATCCTTTGCGGAATGCCTCTGGTTTATAGTTGCTTGCTAATTTTTTTTATCATTATTGTTATTTTTTTCCTGGTTCCTTATTTGGTTCCCCTGTATTCCTCTTATGAGTGAAACCCTCCAATATTTTTATTTTTCCTTCTGGCTTATTTCACTGAGCATAATCCCTTCCAACTCCATCCATGTTGCTGCGAATGACGTAAGTTTAGCTTTTTTGATTGCTCTATAGTATTCCATTGTGTTTATGTACTACATCTTCTTGATACAGTCATCTATTTTTGGGTATTTGGGTTGTTACCATTTCTTACCCATAGTAAGTAGTGCTGTGATAAACATAGGGGTGCAGGTATCCTTGTGAATGAATGTTTTTGTGTCTTTGGGTAGATTCCTGGGAGTGGAATTGCTGGATTATATAATAGCTCCATTTTAGTGGTTTGAGGAACCTCCAAACAGCTTTCCATAGTGGTTGGACCAGTTTGCATCCCCACCAGCATTCTCACATTCTCACCAACATTTATTGTTTCCTGTTTTTTTTTTTTTTTAATATGTGCCATTCTCACTGGTGTAAGGTGGTATCTCATTGTGGTTTTGATTTGCATTTCCCTGATTATAAGGGATGTTGAACATTTTTTCATATACCTGAGGGTCATTCGCATTTTCTCTTTGGAGAAGTGTCTTTTTGGCTCTTCTGCCCATTGCTTACTTTGTTTTTGTTGAGTTGTGTGAGCTCTTTGTAGATGTGATCAGTCCCTTATCATCTGTATGTAGTGCAAAAATTTTCTCCCAATCAGAAGGGCGTCTCTTTGTTTTGGTTAGTGTCTCTTTTGCTGTACAGAAGCTTTTTAGTTTGATGTAATACCAGATGTTTATCTTTTCCTTCACTTTTTTTGCTTTGGGGGATGTGTCTTTAAAAATGTTACTGAGATGTATGTCATGTAGTGTTTTACCTGTATTTTTGTCTATGTATTTTATGGTTTCTATAAACTACTTTTTTAACCTTCATTATTGGATCGGTAATTTGACTTTTGGATTGAGGTCCCTTATTCTCAAGGAAATTGTTCAAAATATAAGATTGCAATGGGTGTTAAGTGAAATTTTTGCTTAAAAAGGCAAGAAATCAGTGAAAGCATAGAGTCCCTTTAGGACTCCATGAAGCATAGCTATGTCTAGTCTGAGAACCACAGGGCACATTTTCTTGGGCCAGGCTCACTTGGTCCTGCTCCCAGGACTAAGAGGAATGCTCAGGGGGAGAATCCCTCCCTTTTGCTCCAAGTGGTTGACTCTGTATCAGAATCTACAAGATAAAGATATGAGAAATCTTAAAAAGTCAATCACGCAGAACCAGAGAGTAGAAACTGTAGTTGCCAGAAGCTGAGGATAGGAGAACTTGGAAGATGGTGGTCAAAAGGTACAAACCTTCAGCTTCGACTATAAGATATAAATAAGATCTGAAGACCTAATATGCAGCATAGTTAATAATATATATATATATATATATATAATAATATATATATATAGTTAATAATAATATATGTGTACTTGAAATTTGTTGAAAGAGTAAATCTTATGTGTTCTCACCTTATACATAAAAACAAAATGACAAAAAGGTAACTGTGAGGTGATGAATGTATCAATTAACTTGACACAATAATTATTTCACAATTTGTGTGGATGTATATACAAATATATTAAGTCATCATGTTATAAACTCTAAAGATATATAATTTTTGTTTTTAAACTATAACTCAGTTAAGATGGGAAAAACAAAATATATATAGAGAGATTCAGTCTTAGCTGGTAAAATTGGAAGTCAGCAGTGACCTAACTTTGTAACACTCAGACTCTCTGAGCCTCCTGTGGACATATGTTGGGTGGGCTTGCAGAGAAGTTACAGAGAAAAGCTGGAATCTTTTGAATATCTGCATGAGGCATTTTTCTAGGTACCCTTGAGGTTACATCCCTTGGATGACTCTTAGTGTACTTGACTCTAGAAGCCAGGAATTTATCAGAACACTTCACCGATTCACTTAACTAATAACTATTTATACCTATAATGTGTCAAGCATGTGGCTAGGTCTGCTGTGAACATGAATGATACTTCTCTCTTGGAGCTTATATTCTAAGTCAGAGAAATGGTAAGCAAGTAAAAAAAGAAAATTGCAAATAATAAATTCTACAAAGGAAGGGAAGACCATATTCTAGGGAGTATTTCTGGGAGAAGCTTGATGTCTCTGTATTGCTCCGGAAGGAAGACTGGGCCTTCTGTAGCTAATAAGTTCTGGAGACCTAATACTCAGGAGATAATGTTCTGGTTGCTTGTTCTGTGATAAAGACAATGAGATGATTCTTCCTCTTTAATTGTTGATATAAGCTTGGTTTTTCCTTTTGGGTTGTGCATTCAGACTGAATAAAGTGATCACTATTGCTGTTATTATTTTAGTTGTGAATAATAATGTTGCTAGGGCCCTGCATCTGTGTTAAGTGCTATAATTACTATTTTTATCCTCATTGTCAGAAAACACAGCTCTTCAAAATGACTTACTCACAGGCTACTTTTTGTTTTTTTCACAAAGCATCACATGGGACCAGTGTTCACCAGAACACATTTGAGGAAGCAGTGTTTTAGAAAATCCGGTTGGGATGGTCCTATGTTATGCATTTCTGAAAAGTAGTATGTGTTTGATGAGAAATATTCCAGATAAGGTATCTATACTTGTTGGCTCTCCTAGGCTTTTGAATTCCTGGCTTAAGTCACTATTTTTAGCTCATCCTCTAGTCTCAGGCATCTGCTTATGATTCCTGGAAACTCAGAACCCCTACCTAACTCGATTTGTCAATGCCATTGCAGAGAAAACTAAAAATAGCACCCCTATTGAAACAAAACAAAACAAAATAGGTATTTCATGGCAAACATTTAAGTAGATTCCATCGTAAAGATTAATGTAAAATAGCATAAACCAGACTTGTTTATAAAGTTTAAAAAAAGGGTAAAATTTCCTGGCAGTATATAAAAATCTGCTGTTTCTCTTTTCTGTCCTTTAGATCATTGTCGTTCTTAACAGAATTTTAAATTTAAAGCAATCACGCAGTTCTTTACTTAAAACATTTAAAAGTATTATAGGTGTAAAGGGAATTCCTTGTATATCCACTGAGCTTTCATATCATCACTAGAGAGTATAGCAGCCTAAGTCCGGTTTATTGCTCTGTAACCTGAGCAGTATCCAACTGACCACCTCTTAACTAAATGGAATTCAGGCACTAATCATCTGGTGCCAAGTTTGAGTCATAGGTAGTAGGTCTGAAGAAAAACTGTGACCATATATCATATGCTGAAGGATGATAGTCCTATTAGGGAAACCTCACCTATCTTCTGCCTTCCCTAAGCTCAAAATAACATTACTCATTCAAAGCTAACTGATTAAAAGTAAGGGATGTCCAGCCATTGACAAAGTTCAGAAGGCATTGCCTCATACATCTCAAACACATGTTGGAAGAAGAAGCTTCTTTTTACAACTCAAGACAACAAACACCAAGTTCAAAAGAGAATATTGTGATTGAGAGTCCACCTGCTACATTCCAGCTCTGTAATTCTCCATTGTTCATTTACTCCTCATCTAGTTCCTTCCTCAAAGCAAACTCCCTTCCCCGCATTTGTTGAATCTCTTATTTGGGGGCTCTTCCTTCAAATATGGAACTAATTCTTAAACATTAATGTATATAAGAATAAGCTGCAAGCTTGTTAAAGATGCAAATATTATAATCTCTGGGATAATTAAAAGCTGAATAGTAGAGGAATATATAACTAAAAGAGCAATGGTTTTTTACTACTTAATAATACTAATACTCATAGTTGGAGAGTACCTTATAGTATCCTTGATACTTTTGCCGAATTTCAATGTTTCCTTATTCTTGCATCCATGGATTATTCATTACTCAAGTGCCTACTGTTTTCTTTTCAAGATTTATTTTATTTATTTATGCATACAAGAACTGGGGTCTAGGCCAGAGATGGGCCCTACCTGTTGGGTTTTTACACCTAAAGTCATAAATTTACTCACCATCTTCCCCTCTTCTTTAATTACAGGAAAGCTCATCAATAAACACACTCTAGTAATTATCCCTTTCCTACCTCTAGCCTCTTCCCACTCAATCCCTTCTTACTCATAATTTATGTGTATTTGTTGTTTCATTTTATTCAGCTGATCATAAAAGATTTATTGCTGCAAAGAATCAGTCGTGCTATGTACTCTCTTACTTGATATTGAATTTTCACATAATTCTCAAAAGTAGATATTATTATAGATAAAGACAGTGAGACCAAGAAGTGAAATAACTTTCCTAACCTTCACACGCTGGCATGTGTAGTTCCAGGATTTGAACCCTGCTCTTTTTTGTGTGAGTTTCTCACTGACTGAAGAGTTTTCTGGTGACACTGCCAAATCTACCCTACATCAATAACTGTGAAAGTTCACCAGTGACCTAGAGGAAAAGGAGGAGGGAAGAAAGCATGGACACCCAGCTTTATGAACTAATAGAAGTTGAAAATAACCTTGGAATATCTGATGTGGAAAACCTGTTTTTGATAACAGATAGCAAATGAAGTGACTTTAATTTTGATTTTGAAGAATTTGTGTATAAAGTAAAAAGAACATCTATTCTGCCTGATTGGAACTATGTTATGGTGAAGCCTCTGAAAAGGATAAGTCTAATGTGGCTTTTAAGTGATTTGCGCAGCTTTTGTGACATTTCCAAGTACATACAAGTCACCAGTAGCCGTTAAAACATGATGGTTTATGGGTGAATTGGTGGTGGGAAACTTATGGGGTGATACACAATAATGTAAAGGATATAAATTAAATGAAAAAAATAAATAATAAAAAACAAAACAAAAACATGCGTTTGGGGAGATGTGATCCTATGCCTCTGAATTTTGTACAAATTACTACAATAAAAAAAAGAAAATATAAAAATTTAAATATAAAAATATTTTGAATATCATAGGTCTGGTTTAGGCCAAAGAATCTGCTCTTCTGATAAGCTCCCAGGTGTTACGCTGGGCTACACTTTGAATGCCAAGGATGTAATGTGTCTGGGAAATAATTGTACCCTGACACAGCCTGTGAGGTGCTCTCTCTGGGTGACAGCTATGCTCCAAGGGTAACTGGATGTAGATTTAGGTGACTGGGAATTAAAGCCAATTCTACCACTTTCTAGCTTTACATAAGCCACTTAATCTTTTCAAGCCTTTCTTCTTGAACGAGAGCAATCGTGCCCATCTTGTTAGGGTATTGAAAAGTTTAAAATGAAGTAATCCTATGTGAAAGCACTATGCAAACTATTAAGTATTAAATTATAATCTTGCTTAGTCTGTGCACTCACCTGTCATTGTATAATATTGATAGAAGGCTGCCACTGAACTGGGCTTGGAAATTAATTCCTAAGTTTGAGAACAAGGGCTGAAGGATCTCTGAAATATGGAAGGAGAAGGAAAAAAGGGATGAACCTGAGTAAGTGCCAGAATGAGCAGAGAAGTGGTATATTCACAAGAAAGAAGGCAATTGGGGAAATAAATAAGCATTTTCAGCGAGCATGGAAACAGGACAAAACATGCACTCACTGAGTATATGTATTTTAAGCATGTATTGAAGTAGGGTGACTCTAGTTGAGTAGTAAGAGTAGGAAAGTACATGGTAGAATTCCTTTATTCCTGAAAATCATATTAAAAAGTTCCATTTCCAGTAACAAAGACAAACCAGATAACCCGAGACCCTCATGATAAAATGATTTGAAATGCTAGATAAAATATAACAAACATCCTTTAAATGCATGCTTGTACTCTCAAGAAAGAAGGAGAAATACCTAAGGATATAAAAAAAGAGAAATTTGAAAATTAGAGCACACAGCAAAGGAGGGGGTGGGAAGGGAGAGAAGAACACAAGGGAATATGGATGGTTCATGGGTGATAAGTTGGCGGGAAAACTAGGGCAATTACAATGATGCAAGGAAAAATGAATTAATTAAAAATTAATTAATAAAAAAAGAAAATTAGAGGACTGACAAGCAATTGTTTCAGTTACCTTTTATTTAATAAATGTGTTTGGGAAGTTTGGCGTTCATGGCCTGGTAGAGACTTAAATAAGGTGATCAAGAGGTGAGTTATTGGAACTGAGATCCTTTCCTACACATATCTAAGCCAAGATCCTCAAATTCCTGTTCCCAACTCCTGGATTGCTCTGACCCTTACTTTTCTTTTATCTATTTCACAATTTATTCAACGATTATTTATTCAGTGACTTTTCTGTGTGGACACTGCTCTGTGTACTCTCTAAAGAGGGGATTCTGGTCGTTCTTATGTCACTGGATCATGATTCAGTGTAGCCATACATAACAAAGTGTTCAAAGACTCTCAATTCCCATACAATTTCCATACAAACATGTTGTTACTGTCCTTGTAAGAGTCAAGTGTTACTCTTACCCCTGCTACCCAATAGTAGGCCTTGGGGCTCATCCATTACCTCTGTGTTCCTCATTTGTAAATACTGCAGCAAGAGGTCAGGGTATCAGGCACAATCCTCCTCTCCCCCTTCAGCCCCAGGAAATCATTATTTTAAATCCCCCTGGGTTCCTGAGATCATCATACAAACTCAGGAGACTGGACTTTACCCTGAGGCTGACTTCTGGCCTCCAAGTCACCTGTGTTTCATTCTCTCAGGAACTTGATCCAAAATACTACTCTGGAGGTAGATTTTAAAACCCAAGAATAGCACTATACCTAAAACTAGGGGCAGAATGAAGACATTAGACAAAAAAAAGGATGGGAGATGAGAGAGCTCTATGAGCTGGAGTGTTTGTACAGTCATTTCTATGCAAGGGTTAACAATCACCAGATTAATGCTTTTCAAGAGAAAGACACAATGCAGTGGAACACTCCCCTCTCTTGCTGAAAGCCTAGCAATGTTGGAGAGAGTCCAGGGCTTACAATTCTGGGTGCTGTGGGGCTGCTGGCTAGGATCCCATGTGCTTGCTTTGAGACAGAGTGAAGAAATAGGAACTTTGGAGAGCTGCTTACTGAATCTCCCAAGAGGGATGGAGTTTCTCCCATAGAAATTTTGCTGTTGTATTCTTAAGCCTGCAAACAGAAATTCTAGTTTTTGAGTAATTTAAGTTGTAACTATGGGTTCTCTGAGAGCTGCACAGAAGGGCAACTTTTCCATAATTATTTAAGAGCAAATATTTGTTAGCACAAGAAGTAAAAAGGGCAGACCCTGCCTCTTATTCATGGTAGGGTGAGAGGCCAGGGGCTGAAGTGTGGTTGGAGTATATTGGTCTCTAACCTATCTTCAATGCTTGGATAAACTGAACTGGTTGATAGGCTCAGTTGGAGTGTGGGTAATGGTGGAGCCATTATTAAAAATTTTTTACTGTCTGGTCAAGATGATGTTATCAGGCCACTTGTTCAGTTGTGCATGTTCCCTTTAGATATGAGGTACTTTAAAAGTTTGTAGGAAAGTTCATTTCCCTTTCAATATCTGTATTCCTTTCTCAGCACTACACCCCCACCCCCCACTCATCCCCGCCATGCTGTTTTTTTTAGAAAGTAGAAAAGATTTTGGTGTCAGACAGATGTTGGTCTACAAGTCTGGGCATTGTCACTTATTAATTATGTGAACATAGGCATGTCCCGAAAACTCTAAGAGTCTCAATTACTGTACCATAAGGACAGGAGTGCTTGACTTACTCCCACAAAAAATGATGTGTTAGAATTTTGGTGACTCCTATTTGTATGTGTGAGCTTTTCAGATTATTATAAAAAGCACAAAATCGGGTTTCCACTAAATGCCTTGTTCAGCCCTGCTAAAGTTCATGGGTAGGCGTTTATAGTAGGTAGGCGAGTACCCTCAAACTTATATTATGGGGCTCAAGGAAGCTGCCACACTACAGAATCTTGACTTCTAGGAATCCATACTCAGGGCTTGTCTTAGTGTAACGGGGAACTAAAGGGCAAGGCTGGAGTTAAAGGCTGTTACAAGTGGTCCCCCCTGGGGGAGTACATGTGAGGATGAATAAGACCAGGTGGGATATTCCTGGACAAGGAAGAATTGCTGGGGATGAGGACTCTTGCTGGGAATATACAGGATTGCAGAAGCAGTCCCTGCAGTAAGCCATTCCAGCTCCCACCATGCCGGTCTTCCAGACTGCCATTGTGGCAGTGGAGAGGTTTCCAGTAGCCAACCTTGAAGGAGAAAAGTTGAGAAACTTTTCAGGTAGCTGGGTGACTGAAACTGTTCCCAGCTTTGCTGCTGCTTTAGCCCAGAGGGAAAGGTGAGGACCTGGAGATGGGTGCCTCACTCACCTGTGTAAATGTGGGCTGTTTGTCTGGTTATTTGGCTGCTGCTGCTGTTTCCAGTGTTGCTTGTCTGATACTGAGCTATTGCCTTGGGCGCATCTTGGTGTCCCCAATGAACAACTCCTGTTGCCATGGGGAGTTGAAGCCTGGCCTGTTGTCTTTGGCTGCCATGGGCTCCAGGCCCTCAGTAGTGGTAAGATGCCACTTTGGGAGCATGGTCTTTTATTTGGATACACATTCCAGGTCTTCAGTGGCAGGAAGATGCCATATAAGCCCTTTGTTCAAAATATGTGTTCTGAGTCTTTAGTGGCGGGAAGACACCATCTTGGACACCGTTTTGTTTAGGACTTCTGAGCACTGGACACTATTTGGGGTGAGATAATTGGACACTTGTGGCCTTAGTGAATCTGTTTCCCCCATTTGTTAAATAAATCCATTATTATTGTTCCCTGAACGTGAGGATCTTGCACTTGTGTGTGGGTGAAGAACTCACACAATAACCGTTAAACTATTTCTACAATGTCCTTGACAAGTTTTAGTGGCCCCTATTGCCTGGTAGCAGTGCACAGATTGAGGGGTACTGAGGGACTATGAACTTGCTTGCTCTGAAGGGGTTTGGTTGTCTGTGAACACAAAGACAAAGCATACTCATACTATGAAAGAGTTTTGATAGGATTAGTATGCAAAGAAAGAATAGAAGAGAGAATGATAGTGTCCCAATAAAACACCCAGTTATCTATGCCCCCATGGGTAAATGGCCAGTCAAACAGGGTTTGCCTTAAGTGGGGCTGCTGAGGCCTGAAATGTTGCCACAAACGTAAGGCACCTTCTGAGGGGAGCCATAGAAAGGGGATAAAAGGGGCCAGGCAAGTCTTGGGCCAAAGTAGCAAAATCAAAGTACAAATAAAGGTTAAGGCTGCCATTGTCAGCCTCTCTACCTGTTTGTTACCCATGTATCTCTTCCAAGTGCCTCTTTATGTCTTTCTCCAAATCCCTTAAGTCCCTAATGCAAGTCCAAAGCTGAGAAGCATGTGTGTCCTTCTCCACATGTCTCTCTTCTGTGTCTCCCCTGTGTCTCTCTTCTTCTGCCTCCCATGTTGTATAGCTTCACCTGGCCACTCAGCTCTGCCCCTAATTAGGTGGGGCAAGGAACATGAAACCTTCCTTTTTTATGTTGATGCCTCTATTACATTAGAGATGTTGTCCACAGACTCATAACACTTAGAAAGTAGTAAAATTGTCAGAGGTAAAATGTAAATTTGGATTGGCAGTGTAAAAATAGTCCTTGTGACCACTGGCTCTATAAATCACTAGTTCAAACAAACTTAGAGTGAATTAATACTTGCCATGCAAAGACAAAGACTCTTCCAACCCTCCCTCACTCCTTCCCTCCCTCCCTTTTCCCTTGCTTTGTTCATTTTATCATATATTTGATGAGCCACCTCCCAAGTGTCAGGCGTGACTCAGCATTGGCAGTGTGTTAGTGAAGACAACAAAATACACCCCTCATGGAGTACAATTCCAGTCATACAGAAAAACAAAATAACAAATATAAATATGACATAAGGATAATATATTTGAAAAAAGCAAAGCAGAGAAAAGGGATTGAGTTATTTTTCAGTAGAGAGATAATGAAAGAGCTATCTAAAGAGATAATGTATGATCAGAGTCCATAATCAAGTGAGGGAATCCCTCAGGGATATCAAGAGAACTACCTCGGTAGCCATAAATGAGGATTGCCTATGGCCTATGGTTACCCTGTAAGTCCTAATGAGGATTTTAAATTTTATTCTAAATGTGAAGAAAACACATAAAGGTGAGAAATGTTTTTTAAAAAGTTCACTCTGATTAATAGTTGCCTGTTAATTTTGTTTTTTAATTTATTGTAATTATTTATTTTCCTGGCCTCTTATATTTTCCTACAAGTGAAACCATCCTATATTTTTCTTTTTCTTCCTGGCTTATTTCACTGAGCGTAATCCCTTCCAACTCCATTCATGTTGCTGTGAATGGTATGAGTTTATCTTTTTTGGTTGCTGAATAGTATTCCATTGTGTATATATATCACATCTCCCTGATCCAGTCATCTATTTTTGGACATTGGGCTGTTTCCATATCTTGCCTATTGTAATAGTGCTGCAATAACCACAGGAGTGCAGGTATCCTTTTGAATTAATGTTTTTGTGTCCTTTGGGTAGATTCCTAGGAGTGGAATTGCTGGGTCATATGGAAGCTCAATTTTTTGTAGTTTAAGGAACTGCCATACAGCTGGGGAGGGGGAGGGAGAGGTATCAAAACAGGGAGAAAGAACACAAGGGACTATGGTGATGGTGTTCAGGTGAATTGATGATGGGAATTTTATGGGGACTACATCTGAAAGGAGAAAGCATGCATTGTACAAAAAGGAAGAATATTGTAAAATGTATATAAAATAAATTTTAAAAAAGAAAAAAAGTTCACTCTGGCTGCCACGTGGAAGGTAAACTATAGGAAAGTAAGAATGGAAACAAGAGACCAGATGGGAGAGCATTGCAAAGGTCCAGATGGGAGATGATAGCTCATCTTTGAAAACGTCAGGGTATAAAGAAATTATTCCCATACCCCTCTGGGTTCTTCTCTGATGGCAAATAATCAAACAAACATCAGATAGATTGATAAGAGGAAAAGTAAAAAAAAAGTTTAATAATAATAATAATTGTAGTAATAACCTATTCCTTCCTGTATACGTGGGAGTGACCCAGCATGATTGAGTAACTCACCCATGTGGCTTTAGACACTATCTTAAATATTGGGTTGTCGGAAAAGTCATGACATATTTTTTCTATGTTTTCTATGCAAAAATGCGTCATGATTTTTCTGACAACCCAATAGCTTAGCTGAGATGGAGAAAGTGGGTGAAGAAAGGGGAAGCTCAATTAGGGAGTTTATGGGGGAAGGCACAGTAGACAACAGTATGCAGATTTAAGTTCTGCCTTCTCCATTAAAAGGAAGTCAAGAGATTAGGTCTCCTGGGAAAGGTCTTTCCAGAGAAGTTTACATGTAAATATCAAAAGCAACTTCTACCCAGCCTTCAGAGCTCCTTCCTGAAATGTGCTCCTTCCTGAAATGAAACTTTGACAAAAAGATATATTTTGGGTTGGCAGATTTTTGCTCTCCTCCAATAAAGTTGGCTTATCTCATTTCATTTGACTCCATAGTGAACTCATCCTGAGCACTCAACCCTCTTGTTCTTTCCTGAAGCAGAATCCCCTGCTGTCAGTGTTACAGAAAATGACAAGGATCACTGATACCATTATCTCCCTTCCGAGGGTGCTGGACTGGTGGATGTAGGCAGATGCTCACTGCAATATTTTACTGGCCTCCCTTTACTCTCGCATTGAGCCTGGAGGTATCCTCATCTTGTTCTTCATATTTCATGTCTTTTGGTTTCAGAACTGAATGTCCTTTTCTCCTTTGCACTTTCCATCTGTGAATAAGAATTTTCCATTAGTTTTCCAAAGTAATTTTAAGAATGTACCAATTGCATCCATAAACAGTCCCGTCAGGAACATTCTGCATTTTGTTGGAGTTGATCCAGAGGTTATACTGTATGAATTTGGAATTGTATTTCAGTAGTCCTTGGAAAAGTTTTATTAGGTACATGGTAGAACTAGGAAAACATATTGGAACTTGTAGGTTATGTAACTCTAATGGCTTTATTGTTAGAATGCTTGGGACTCTTACCCATGATTTCATTTCTTCTGAATGTGGGTTTCATGCATCTGGTTGCTTTACTTTTCAGAAAGTAGGGGTAATAGGCACATTAATATATCATCTTTTCCATGATTAGAAAAGAAACCTGAGAATGCTTTCCTAGCAAATGTGTAGACACAGTTTCCTCCAACACCTGTTCTTTCAAGTTATGAGATGTTAGAAAATAACCATACACGTTTCTGTGTCTGATTCAGTCTTTTGAATGCCTACTAGGGCTATATAAAATTTTTGCTAGCGTGAGAAAACTTCATTTTGCTCCATCTTTCCTACTCTTACCCATAAATTCAGTATATAGTAAATGTTGATTAATTCGGAATGACCAATGGATTGGCCATTTTGGTTCATGTAATTAATCAACAGAAGAAGAAAACAATTTTTTAAAAGTAAAATGTCAAATGCCACATTTCTACTAAGTTAAGGATCTGGAATCTGCTCACATATTCCAAGTACTCATCCACCCTGCTATACTTTGCAAAGTTTAAAAGTTATGTAAAAATGCATTTTCATTGTGGAAAAATTAGAACACAGAGATGGATTAAAAACAACAACAACAGCAACATATCTTGGGGAAAAAAACCCACCATCAGAGATAACCATTGTTAACACTTTTCTTCATTTATTTCCAGATATTTTCTTACACAAAAATAATTGCAAATTACTTTTCAAAGATTAATAGTGTTCTACAACTTCATTTTACCTTTAAAATTTTTTTGAGTTTTGTTAATGTCTTCATATGTCATGAATATAGATTTGAATTATCATTTCAAAACTTGCATTGTTTTTCCTCTTGTGAGTTGGACTACCACTTGATTAACCAACTCCTTCTCCCTGCTCCCCCCATTTTAAGAGATTTATTGAACACTAATGATTTTGTAAAGTTAGGCTTAAGCACGCTACATTTCTTTTTCATTTATTTAACTTGCTTAGATTTTTTTGATACTACTGTTGTTTGGTTATATATATATTTACGTTTCTGTATAGCCATGCAGTGCTTATATAAAAGCTTTTCTTAAACATTGTCAAAGTCTTCAGAAAAGTTATAATAATTTACATTCAGAAAACATTGAAAATGTTTAATTCTTCATATCTATACCAGTGGCTATTATCAATTTAAAAAATCTTTTCTGATCTTCTAGGGGAAAATGTTATCTTATTATTTTTAACCTGGATTTCTTTGATCACTAGAAAAGGAAAATATTTTTCTCTTGTGTGTTAATTTTTCTCCATAAAATAGTTCTAAGTTAATACATATTTAAATAATAAATGTTTTTATCCTAAGTACCTGAATATACATAATTTTATCAAATGCATACTTCTAAAATCATGAAGTACACTTTTTATTGCATGCTTTTCTGTTTTGTTTGCTTCACCCTCTTCCTTCCATTCACATTATCCTTTCTGTCTCTCAAATAGACTTTAAAACAGCATCAAATGTAGCTTTTCTTTATTTCTAATTTTTCTCATATAGTTCTCATATAACATATACTTGCATACACATTAAGTAAACATATACAGGTTTTGTTTTATGTGATATTTTATGGGAGATCACATGTTACATGCCTTCCCGCTTCTTGCTTTTCTCATTCAACAGTATCTCATTTGAGAATCCTCCAAGTCACCCGGGGTTAGAGCTCCACTTCATTATTTGTAATGACTGGAATTTTTAAAAAGCCATTTCCCACTGACTGATATTGCTTTTTTTTCTAGTATTTTTTTCCTGTTACCATTACTTATAATGATATGATCAATACCTTTTTTGTTAAACATACATTTTTATATATAAATGCTTCTATTTTTATGAAATACCCAGGAATTTTATGGCAGAGTAGGTCTAAGTATGCATTTTAATTACAATAAATACTTCCAGATTACTTTCCCCAAAGGTGGTAGCACTTTACATTTCCACCAGAAATGTATGAGAATATCCTTTTCATTAATATCCAGCCAGCCAGAGATGATACAGATCTTTAAAATTTTTGTGAGTCTAATGCATGCAAAATGATAATCATGTTGTACCTGTAATTTGTTTATTCATGGTCACCATTTGTGAATTTGTTCATCTTTTCATTGTTTCTTACTGGATTTATTTATTTGTGAATTGCCATTGTCCATTGTTTTTATTGGGTTACTTGTCTCTTGTCTATTTGTAAGAGCTTTTATCTTGTTACAAATTTTTTTCTCCACATCTATCATTTGTCCATTATCTCTGTTTCTGTCTTTTGTTTTGTATAACTTAACCATACAAAGGCTTTTAATTTTCACTTAGTCAAATTTATCTAGCCTTAGTCTCTGAGTTTCTAGATAGAGTTAAGAAGTTATGGGTTCTAAACCCTTCTGAATTGTGAAGCCTCAGATTTTCTTACAGTTCCTTAATTTTGCTACTTAAGATTTTAATCCATCTTATTTCTACATTTATTATAAGAAATAGTTAATTTTAATTTTCTCCCAGTTGTCTTTCTAGAATTTTAGTACCTATTGTTAAATAATTCACAACTTTCCCTTTTGAAAATTTACCATCTTTATAATACATTAAAATTCTCATCTCATTAAATTTATTTCTAGAGTATCTATTCTGTTTTATTGCTCCATTCAGTTGTTCTTACTTGATTATAATGACTTTATAACCTTTCTGATATTCTGGAGGGCAAACCTTCCCATATCTTTTAAATTCATACTTTTCTTGTCTATCTATGCTTTCACATACAATTTGTAAGTATGTCACTCAATTAAAAAATTATTGGGATACCGGTTAAACTTGTATTAAACTTTTACATGAATTTTTTGAGAGTTGACATTTATATATATATATTTTTCTTTTCCAAGAACCTGGAATGAATTTTCATATTTTTCAGTTAATACATTCTGCATTTTAATAAGATTCTGTAGGTATATCCTGTTTTTTTTACATTAAATTATATTTAGAGTAATTTACAATGTAGCAATTACAAAAAAATTTTTTTCATTTTTTGGTGCTAATTGCCAGAGAATATTTGCTATTTTAAAAAAAGAATGTTTATTTTTAATCCAGAAATTAGAAGAGATCATTTTACTAATTTTAGAATTTTTCCACTAGAATTTGTTGAGTTTTCTTTGTGTATATGTATACAGTCATATAATTAACAAGACAGGTCTTTTCTCTTTTCTAATGTTTTTGACTGTTATTTTCTTTTAGTAGTACTGTAATATCAATGATATCATCACAAATAGTAACTAAGTTATCTTTATCTGATTCTGATTTTAGAATTTGCTGCTAGTTTTGGAATATTGTCTTAATTGAATTTAATAGTTTCTTTCTAGCACTATTTTTAATTAGGACTGCCTATTGGCTTTTTCCAAATGCCTTTTAAGTATCTATTGATAAAACATGTTTTTATCTTTTATTTTTTTTTTTGCTGTACTGGATTAAGTGGTTATATTCACTTTATTAAATCAAGCACTCTATAATTCCTCAAATAAACCCTGCTTAGTGTTTTGATATGTTGATAGATTCTCTTTACTAGTATTTTACTTAGATTTTTTTTATTGACTTAACTGTGTATTATAGCATTAAATAATTTTCAGGTGTGCATATCAAATTGATACTGCGTGAAACTGAGGGGTGCCCAGAGACCCCAAGATATGAAAGGGGAAAACCTGTGTTGCTCATTCTAGGGATGTACACCATCCACCCACAAAGGAAAGAAATCACTCTCTAGTGTTTTCAACGATTTTTTAATAGAGAGAGGAGTGGGAAGAGAAGGATTTTGAGTAACAGAATCCCTGTCATATTCTGAAATCACCCATCCCCTTGTAGGCAAATGCCCAGCCAAATATACAGAACACACAAAAGTAAAAGCCACCAAGTAAAGCCACAAAAATAAAGCCACCAAGAGTCCAGGGAATCTCTGGGTAGGAGGGTTAGATATGGCGCAGTGGGCTGGAAGAGAAGAGTCATAATGTTCCATATGTACCATACAAAATCCACCAGAGGTGCAAGATAACAGCTGCCATTATCTCTGAAGAACTCACCTGCCAAAGCCCTAAAGCTGCAAAGGGCAAAGCCCAGGTGCAGCCTGCCTGTGTATCGCCTTTCCCCGCACCAAAAAATGCCTTTCTCCTTCCCAGAAGCCCCCAATCTGGAAATCCAGTTTATGGTATGCCAGGAATTGTAAAGTTAGGTGCCTGAGATGGCCACAGTGAAGAGATGGGGGTGGGGAAGATGGCATCCATTCCCACGGCCTTAGAGAATTCTGCCACAACACAGTGGCAGAACTGTGCTTATTCAAAGATAAACACACAGATGTAAATCATCTTGCAAAATGATTTACCGTTTTCTGTTTTGAAACTATTTTTATCATTTAGGCATGGAAATTATGTTGACATCATTGGGGAGTTTGATATACTTTTCTGTGGCATATATATTCTAAAAAATATGGAATTTTCTTTAAAAGCCAATAAATCTCAGCTATGAAGCAATCTGGTCTTGTCTTTTTAAACAGTAGGTTCATGATCATTTATGGCTTATTGGTATTTGAATTATTAAAATTGTCTTCTTATTATGTTGGCTTTATACTTGGTATTCTGTGGGGAAATAATTCCTCTGGATCTTCAAATCTGCTGGCATAGAGTTGCATTTAGTATTCTTGTTTTTAATTCTTTTTTTAATTTTTATTGTTATTTATGTCTTTTATATTTTGTATTCCCCTTGAGTAGCCCACCACCAATTCACCCATGATCCATCTCAATGGTCCCTTGTATTCTTTTCTATTCCATTTTGTGCCCTTATCCTCCCCTCCCCCCACACCCCCCCACCCACTGAGTGTCTCTCTCCTATTTGTTTCCTTATAGTCCTGTTATAAGTGAAACCATTCGATATTTTTCTCTTTCTTTCTGGCTTATTTCACTGAGTATGATCCCTCTGATACCATCCATGTCGCTGCAAATTGCATGTGTTTATCTTCTTTGAATGCTGAATAGTATTCCACTGTGTATATGTACCACATCTTCTTGATCCAATCATCTATTTTCGGGCATCTAGGTTGCTCCCATACCTTTGCTATTGTGAACAGTGCCGCAATGAACATACGGGTGCATGTATCCTTTCGGATTAGTGTTTTTGTGTCTTTTGGGTAAATTTCCAAAAGTGGTATTGCTGAGTCATATGGAATCTCCATGTTTAGCAGTTTGAGGAATCGCCATACAGCTTTCCATAGTGGTTGGACCAGTTCACATTCCCACCAGCAGTGTAGAAGCATTTAGTATTCTTACGTTATTCTTTAATCTCTTCTAATTCAATGATTATGTTGGGAAAACTGGACAACCATGTGAAAAAGAAGAAACTAAGCCATTTTCTAAAACCAGACACAAAAATGAATTAAAAATGAATTAAATACTTGGAACTTGAATGTAAGACTAAAAACCATAAAATACATAGAAGAAAACACAGGAATTAGGCTCCTTGACATCAGTCTTAGAGATTTCTTTGAGGATTCTACTCCAATGGTAAGGGAAACAAAAGCAGACATAAACAAATGGGATTGGAATGCATCAAACTAAAAAGCTTTTGCACAGAGAAAGAATTTATCACCAAAATGAAAAGACATCATACTGATGGGGGGAAGATGTTTGCAAATCATACATCCAACAAGGGGTTAATATCCAAAATAGATAAAAAAACAAACAAACATAAAACTCAGTGACAAAGCAAACAACATGATTGAAAAGTGGGAAGATCATCTAGTAGACAGTTCTCCGAAGGAGACATACAGATGGCCAAAAGGGTTGTGAAAAGATGTTCATTGTCTTCTTTTTATTGGGGAAATAAAAACTAAAACAATAGTTATAAATTTATCTCCACACAATTTTAAGAATAACGATTATCTAAAAGACTAGAAACAAGTGTTATTGAGAAATAGAGAGAAGGGAACTCGTACATTGTCCGTGGGAATGTAAATTGGTGTAGCCAATTTGGAGAAACATGAATAAATTAAAGGTAAAAATTCCATATGATCCAGTTCTCCCACTTCTGGATATTTACTCTAAGAATGTTAAAAAATATTTTAATATTTTTGAATTTGAAGATATATGTATATGTATGTATGTATGTATAATTTGAAGACATATATACATCCCCATGTTTATTGCACTATTATTTATAATAGCCAAAGTTGAAAATAGTGTTTAAGTGCTCCACAATAAATATAAAAAAGATGTGGTATATATACACAATGGAATACTACTCAGCTATAAATAAAGATGAATTTCGCCATTTACAACAACATGGATGGATTGATGGAGAAAGACAATATATGATTTCACTGGCATGTGGTACATAAACAAAAACAAATCAACTAAATAAAACTAAAATAAATTTTCAGACCATAATATCAAATTGGTGTTATTAGGAGGCCAAAATTGGGCAATTTTGTAGTAAGGATAGAATTACACCTTGAGTGGCAAACTTAAAGTAGTATATACAGATGGTGATTATAAAGATGTCCATTTGAAACCTATGTGAGGTTGTACACCAATGTTACTTCAATAAAACTTTTTTCTCCTTTCTTGTTTTTGTTGAGTTTTGATATCAAAGCTATAGTAGTCTGGTGAAATGAGTTCTAAAAATATTTGTAACATTGGTATTTCTTGATTGAGTATTTGGTAGAGCTTACTGGTAAAGTCCAATCTTCTCAGCCAAAGTTGTTATTATTTTGTTTTTTCCCTATTATCTATTTTTTCCTTGCAGTAACCTCTGTAATATTAATTTTTCTAGGAATTTTAAAGTTTCATTAAAATTTTTTTGTATGTAATGTTATAAAGTTGTGCATAATACCGTCTAGTCTTTTTAATATCCACATTTGGAGTGATGCCTTTTCTTTCCTGATATTATCAATCTATTTCATTTTCTCAACCTACCCTAGTAGTGGATTTTAAAAATTTCTTTGTCTTTCATTTGGAAAATTATATATCTGATACTGTACAACAAGGTACCACATAAATTGAAAATGATCATATTTTAAATGCTGCATTATTGAACATCTTTTCATAGAGAAATATCTCTTTAACTCTAGCAAGGCATTTCAATATAAGACTAGCTTTTTTTGTTTGTTCTCATTATTTAAAGGGTGTCCATTTTTTTCTTCTTGTACTCTGTTTTTCTATGTCCTTACATACTGGTAATTTTTTGAAAACTTTATCGTCTTTTTCATCCAGCCTGGTAATATTTTCCTGCTAAAGAGAGCATTTAGTCATTTGTAATTACTTTTATAGTTTAGATTTATGTGTACCATCTGCCTTGGGCCTTGTATTTGCTCCACTTTTTTTTACATGCCTTCTTTTAAATAGATTATTTTTTAATTTTGTTTTTCTTGTTTGCAAGTTAGGCATATTATTTTAGTAATTACTCAGAAATTACACATTGCATACTTATAAAGGTTGAATTAGTCAATACCTTTACCCTCCTGCCAAGAAACACAGACATTAGAATATTTTAACTTCATTTACCTTCTCCCATTTATGTTTTGTTTTTGTTAATATCTTGCTTTAGATCAAACTCACAAGATATTACTGTTGCTGATGATTCTGCTGCTATTACTACTGCTACTACTACGACTGCTACTACTACTACTACACACTCAAGGTTTAGAATTACCAACACAATAATTTCTTTGTTCTACTCCTTCTTAAATCTCAGGAATACCTTCCTTATTCTTGAAATACATATCTTAGAATTTTTTTAAAATAAAGGATAGATAATGCAAACTTTCTTTGCTTTTGTTTGCCTGAGAATATTTCATGATCATTTTTGAAAGATGTTTTTACTAGGTGTAGGATTTAGGGCAGTTATTTTCCTTTAGCATATTGAAGGTATGATTTTACTGGTCTCTGGTTTCTGTTGGATGTTATTAAACGATTGAGAATTTAGCTCGCAGTGTAATGCTTCTTTAAAGATAGTTTTCTTTTATTCTTTATCAACATTTTTTCTTTTTGTTCAGTGTTATGATGTTTTATGCCATCTTTCATTAACAGTGTCTTTCAAAAGTGAGGTTTTAAATTGTTTATAAATTGAAATATATTTGACATATAACATTGTATATGTATAAGCTTTACAACAAAATTGAAAAGTTTTAACTTTTTAAAAAGATTTATTTATTTAATTATGTGTAGAAGAACTGAGGTGTAGGCCAGGTTTTGGGGGGGTGGTGAGAGGATTCACTAGAGACAGAGTGGGGAGCAGAAATGTGGATTTACTGAAATATACTTCTAAGGGAAGCAGCAGGCAAGACAGGAGAGGTCTGCTGTGCCATATGTTGGTTAGCTCCCTGGTTAGGGATCGAACTCTGGCCTTGGTGCTGATAGCACTGAGATTAATCCCTATGCCACCAGGGACGCCCAGAAAATTTTTAATTTTGATGAAGTCCAATTTATAATTTTTATTTCATGGCCTGTTTTTTTGGTGTTTTATCTGAAAAATCTCTACCTCATGTAAGATCACATAATATTTTCTTTTATTTTCATGAAATATCTTATATTTCATGTTTTTATTTTTGACTTTATACTTAGGGTTATTTATTTTTTTAGTATTTTTTAATTGTTATTTATATCATTTACATTTTGTATTCCCTTGGGCAACCCACCACCAATTCACCCGTGATGTAATATACTTAGGGTTATGATCTAGTTTGAGATAATTTTTTTGTATGCAGTTTGAGGTATGGGTCAAACAATTTTTTGTTTCGATTTATTTTTGCATGTGAATGTCCAATTGTTCCAATACCATTTGCTGAAATACTATTGTTTTATTGAATTACCTTTGTACCTTTGTCAAAAAACAGATATCCGTATATGAATGAAATGGATGTATTTGGAGAAGTTGTGACTTGCATGTCTTGAAGTCACTGGCCTGTCAAATGGTTCTGCTACTTATGTTGTCTTATAATTATTTTTGAATTGGGCCTCTGTAAAAAGACTGTATTTATTTGAAGATATCTAAAGAATCTAAAAGCAAACTGCTTGTGGGAATGACATTTGAGGTAACTATGTGACTATATGTGTTAAATAGTAATTCTCTTCTCCCATTTAGTTACCTAGGTTACTAACTCATTTATTTGCTTGAGCAGCATCCCTTTCTGAGAAGATGTTTCCCAGTACAGAAACAGTTGGAGGGCCTCCCTGGTGGTGCAGCAGGTTAAAGCACTGTGCTGTGGAGCCATTGGCAGCGGCGACCTGAGTTCGACACCCAGCTGGGGAGATTCCCAGTTGGCATGGCAGACCTCTACTGCCTTGCCCACTGCTCCCCTCAGCAGTGTATTTCAGCCTATCTGCGTGTTCTGCTCCCCACTGTTTCTGGTGAATCCTCTCACCCCCCCATGCCTCTGGCCTGCACCCCAGCTTGTATGCATAAAAAAAATTAAAAAAAAAAAGAAACAGTTGGAAACAGTTCTGTTGACCAAACCAGCCATGAACAATATATTGGGAACTTTATATTCTTACTTTGTTACTGAATATTTGTTCATTAATTTGAGGTCCTAATGTATAGTTCAGTTTTTAAAAATACTGCCTATGCTAATGATATCTGTTCTAACTCATATACCAGGAATCAAAGATTATACTTTTATTAATTTGAGATGTATGTTGTGTAGTGTTTTGCCTGTATTTTCTTCTATAAATTTAATGGTTTCAGGTCTTACGTCCAGGTCTTTTATCCATTTTGAGTTGGCTTTTGTGCAGGGTGTGAGGGAGTAGTCTAGCTTCATTTTTTTGCATGTGGCTGTCCAGTTTTTCCAGCACCATTTACTAAATAGACTGTCCTTGTTCCACTGCATTTTCTTTGCTCCTTTGTCAAAGATTAGTTGTTCATAGATATGCAGCTTTAATTCTGGTATTCTATTCAGTTCCATTGGTCTTTGTGTCTGTTTTTGTTCCAGTACCATACTGTTTTAATTATTATGGCTTTGTACTATAGTTTGAGATTCCTCCGTTTTCTTTCTTTTTATTTAGGAGGGCTTTAGCTATGTGAGATTTTTTGTGGTTCCATATGAATTTCATCAGTAGTCGATCTATTTCTTTGAAGAATGTCATTGAGATTTTTATTGGAATAGCATTAAATCTGTAAATTGTTTTTTTAGGATTGCCATTTTGATAATGTTAAACCCTCCAATCCATGAGCAAGGGATGCCTTTCCATTTTCTTGTTTCTTCTTCTATTTCTTTCAACATTGTTTTATAGTTTTCTTTGTATAAGTCCTTTATGTTTTTTTGTTAGATTTATTCCCAGATATTTGATTTTTTTGGTTTCAATTTTGAAGGGGATGGATCTCTTAATTTCTTCTTCTTCAGATTGGGTGTTTGCATATAGGAATGTTACTGATTTTTGTGCATTGATTTTGTATCCTGCTACTTTACTGAACTGGTCTATAATTTTGAGTAGTTTTTCTATAGAGTTTTTAGGGTTTTGTGTATATATTATCATATCGTCTGCAAATAGAGACATGCACTCATATGTTCATTGTGGCACTGTTCACAATAGCAAAGATATGGAAGCAACCCAGATGTCCAAAAATAGATGATCAGATCAAGAAGATGTGATACATATACACAATGGAATACTATTCACCATTCGAAGAAGAGAAACACATGCAATTTGTAGTGACATGGATGGAATTAGAGGGGATCATACTCAGTGAAATAAGCCAGAAAGAAAGAGAAAAATATCAAATGGTTTCACTTATAACAGGACTAAAAGGAAACCAAATAGGAGAGAGAGACACAATGAGGGGGAGGGGGGAGTAAAGGCACAAAATGGAGTAGAAAGGAACACAAGGGACCATGGAGATGGATCACGGATGAATTGGTGGCGGGTTACCCAAGGGGAATACAAAATGTAAAAGATATAAATAACAATAAAAATGTATACATTAAAAATAATTTGACAACTTACTAAATGTTTACTGTATGCTAGGTATCTGGAATCAAATGTGTCCATTTTGAATAACAAGGAGACCATATTTTGGCCAAAGGAAAGACTTAAACTGAATAGGATTTAATATTGGAGTATGCTAGAAAGTGGTAAGTGCCAGGGAGGAAAGTAAATGGATGAGGGACATGTGAGGGTGGTGGATATTGTAATTTAAAGTAAAATAATCAGAGAAGGTGTCATTGACTGTATATGAACAAAAACTTGAAGGAGCTGGGGAAGAACACTCTAGGTAGAGAAAGGAGTAATGAAAAAGCCTTCTAGATGGAAGTATTTGGGAAATGGCAAAAAAAGTCTGTTTATATGACTGATGAGAGTGAATGAGGGGGGCATTATTGGATATGAGGCCAGAGAAACTGAGTTCAGGGATGGGAGTATGGGTGAGGTAGCAGAGCAGGCATTGGTCAGGATCAAAACCAGAATTGTGTGGCATCTTGGAGTGAGAGGAGAGAATTTATAGGTGAAAGGAAGGGGATCTAGTGCATGAGTAGAAGCTTGTCATTGTATCCATGGGAATGCAGAATGGATATACATGCTGGGAGGTGGTTAAATATAGAGGTGAGAGTATGTGGAACTGTCTGTTACTTGCTACTGTTTTCTCAACATAAGGAACAAGAGCATGAGCTGCCAGTAGGAATGGGAGAGAACTTTGGGATCTCTGAGGAGAGAGGAGATAGTGTGATATGATTGTAAGAGGTGAGTGAATGAAATAAGGAATGTTACTGTGAGTACTGGGTAGCAGTTTGGTGGTCATAGATGCAAAGGACTTAAGGAGAGTTAAGAAATGGGGTCTCAGAGATGGGAGGCAGATTTAGTAGAGCCTTACAGCTTGTGGTGATGACGTTGGTTTTTACTCTAAGTGCGATTGGCAGTCATTGGACAGTTTGAGCAATGGAGTGACACCATCTGGCTGAGGGCTTAAAAGGATAACTTTGACTACTCTGTGCAGAATATCCTGCAGGGAGAAGGCTCATTTAGTAGTTTAAATGAAAGATGAAAGAGGCTTGAACTAGAGTGGAAGTGTTGAAGGGGGAGAAAATGGATTGTATTTGAGTTCTATTCGAAGGCAGAGTTGGCAGGATTTGCCAATTAAAAGTATCATGAGTAAAAGATATCAGGATTGAGTTTATGGTTTAATCCTGAGCAATGTATGGATGCCAGTGCCAATTATATATCAGCTTTCTCAGGTCCAAATACAAATACAAGATCAACAGCACCTTTGCTCACATACTCAGTCAAGTAGCAAAATGATTTCCATGTACACTGAGGCAGCAGTCCTATTAAGGTTAATGTTGCTAATAGCCTCATATTTTAAGCAAAAAAGAAGCAGATTTTGGCATGAACACACTACACAGGAAGTCTATTATGTGTAGTTTTAAAAAGTATTTTAGCATACTTTAATTTTATAACTCAGAGTTTATTAAATAGATACCAATTTAATCTAACCTCTGGGAATATAAAGAAAATTTCTTATAAAAAAGAAAAAAAATGGGGGCCTCCCTGGTGGTGCAGCGGTTGGGCGCTGCGCTGTGGAGCTGTCGGCAGCGGCGACGCAGGTTCGACACCCGACTAGGGAGATTCCCACATGGTGGGGCAGACCTCTCCTGCCTCGCCCGCTGCTCCCCTCAGCAGTGTGTTTCCATCCATCTGCCTGTTCTGCTCCCCGCTCTGTCTCTGGTGAACCCTCTCGCCGCCCCACGCCTCTGACCTGTACCCCAGCTTGTATGTATAAATAAATAAATCTTTAAAAAAAAAAAAAGAAAAAAAATGACAGAATTCATTTAAATAGTCCGAAGGTTGTTAGTTTTCCAAATTATAAAACAAAGTGTATTTATTTCAATGGGAAGCTCTGCCCTGTCCACTTGGTTTTTTTTTTTAACGATATACTCAATTATGGTTTTTTTAAAAGATTTATTTATTTATGCATACAAGCTGCGGTACAGGCCAGAGGTGCAGGGCGGTGAGAGGGTTCACCAGAAACAGAGTGGGGAGCTGAACAGGCAGATCGATGGAAATACACTGCTGTGGGGCGCAGCAGGCGAGGCAGGAGAGGTCTGCTGCGCCATGTGGGAATTTCCCCAGCCGGGTGTCCAACTCACGTCACCGCTGCCGACAGCTCCATAGCACAGTGCTTAACCACTGTGCCACCAGGGAGGCCCTGTCCATTCGGTATTTTAACACTTTTTCCTTCCTTAAAACTAAAGTAGAACTATAAACATCTGAAAAATGAATATGCCATCAACTTTAAAAGCAAGCTGACACTTTATTCCTCCCTTTGTAAGAGTTATTTGTCTCAATTTTTTCAGTTTCTGTTTTCTTAAAATTTTACTAGCTTTCTGATTGGGTCAGTCTCATTTCATAATCTCTTGCTATTTCATTTCTTTTTCATCAAAACACTTTCTAGACAACTAAGAAACAATTGTCTTTACTCCCATCATCCCCTTACATTAAAAATTTCAAGTTTCCCTAACAGCTCAGTAACCAGATGTAGCACCAGCAAGGCACAGTACAGTTTCCCTATGATTCAGGCAGATGGGTCAAGGAAGAATCCTGGAGCCCTCGATGGCTTTTTAGGCTTTTAATGATCTTTTGTACCGAGGCAACCAGGTACAGGACAGGCAAAGGGAGGTTGGGGGGCCAGGAGGCTAGCAGGCTCCTAGCCCCTGGCGAATCTTCACTATTTTTGGCATTCTCTCGTGGTCTCTGCTGCACCCCACCGCAAGGTCCTCTGCTACTTCGCTCTGTTCTCTCCTGCTGCTGCTGCTTCTCTTATAAGCCCAGTCTCTCTCTGGCTCAGGTGTGCACACTCATGCACGCCCACACTCTGCTTCAGGTGCCCGCCATCAGGCATGTGTGTAGGCCTGCAGAGGTCTATCATTGGTGGGAGGGCGGAAAAATCCTGCTCCCTCTTTCATTTACCCTACACCAGGGAAAGCAAAACAAAGGATGCTAAGTCCTTAACAGCTCAGTTTACTAAATTTCTTTATTGTGTTTGCAACCAATGCAACTGGAACAGAGGGAAGAAATGAATGTTTTGCGTAGGAATCTTTGGTGGTTTGGGGAGATCAAGAAGAAAAAGTACCTGGGTCTTACATTAATGTCTTCAATTTGCTTTTCCTGGTCTCCTTCCTCTCAGAAGAGTGAATAGTTAACTTCAAGTGAAAGGAATCAAGTTCTTTCAAAGTCTTTTCCCCAAATCAGGCTTTCAACCTGAACTTGACAGTTCCGATTGTTGGTACTTTAAAGTGTAAACAGTTCTCAGGTTTATGGTTTGGAGCTGTGAGCAGAAAGCCAACTCATTTCACAGGTAAAGTTGAGAGTTTGAACTCTGGAGTACCACTTGGGTACACATTCTGGTGTCACTGTTGTTTAGTTAGCTAAGTCACTGAGGCTCAACTTTTTAGTGTATAAAGTAGTGATAGTAATAGTTGCCTTATAGAACTGTTGTGAAGGCTAAAATAGGTAATGAGTCTTATGCAATTACCATAGTGTGTTGCATGTTATACTCAATAGTTGGAAGCTAGTATTAATTTTCAGTTTATTAATTTAAAATTTAAGGCATAGAGTAAGATAAGATTATAGATGTGTATCTTATTTATATGGGTGTCTATAAGAATGTGGTATAGAAATAGAGAATAAAAATTTGGCAGATGTCAAAAAACAGAGATGAAAACCAGAGAAGATAGAGAGGAAAAGCTTTTACTTAAATCCTAAGGCAAGAGTTGACACAAATAAATGCCAGATTATGTCTGCCAAGTCCATCAGGGGCACCATACCAGGGACTCTGCTAGATGAGGAATGGAAGCATAAGGTGGCAGTCCAAGATAAAGTAATCTGTATGAAACCCATAGCCAGCTGTTTTAACTGTATCATACCTGTATGTGTATTTGAAAGTCGCTAGAATTGCAAGTTGCCACTTGACACTGAGTATGAGCAGGAAGGAATTAATTACGTTGACTGAAACATATCAGAGCAACTTCTAACAATCAATTCCCACCACTTTTATTTTGGAAAGATATTATTTTTTTAAAAAAATTATTTATTTTTGCATACAAGCTGGGGTGCAGGCCAGAGGTGGGGGGGGTGAGAAGTTTCACCAGAGACACAGTGGTGAGCAGAAAGCAGAACAGGCAGATCATGGAAATAAACTGCTGAGGGGAGCAGTGGGCGAGGCGGGAGAGGTCTGCTGGCCATGTGGGAATCTCCCTGGCCGGGCATCGAACTGGTGTTTCAGCTACTGACAGCTCCACAGTGCTGCACTAAATCTGTTGCTCCACCAGGGAGGCCCCTGGAAAGATATCCTTGAATTTTTGTATGCTTCTTTTAAAAATATTGATACCATGTTTCATATTGTACTTTGTGTTTTGAGCTCCGGGAGGATGTATTATTCCAATTGTCTTTGGTAACCGGCTATTACTGTCTGGAAGAAACTTTTAGTATGTTTTTAACTTCGTAGCCTCTCCCTCTAAAATTTGGTTTCTAGTTGACTATCACTGTGCAGAAATATTCCCATTACAACACTCAGTTTATCTGTAGATGAAAACTTTGCATCTTAAACACTTAGCTAGTGGGGACATGTTTGGCTCTGTTTCTCTACATTAGTGCTTCTCAATCCATTTGCCAAGTCTGAGGTCCAGGAATCATACATCTTGGAGGAATACTAGGGATAAAGGTGCTTTACACTGAATGTTAAAAGTATTTTGCTGAAGGCTATTTTGCTCAGTTGACCCAAAGTAATTTATCTCAGGGAGTAGAGACCAAGCCTAAGACATTCAAGACTAAAGGGAAACTATTATTGTAAGGGCATGTATTTATAAGCAATCAACAAAAGGGAGTTTATAATGAAAATTATTCATCAACCCTGACTGTGACATTCTCTGTGGTAAAAGACACAGCTCTTTCATAAACTTAAGGAATATGTAACCTCTCTCCTTCCCTTTATTATTATTAGGACTCTTAATTTTGGGTGAAGAAAACAAGTAAAGTTTATGGTAAGGTTTATTTTAGTAAAATAGACAAATATCCAGATGATTCAAGATTCTGCTCTTCTCTAACTCCATACATTTATCTCCTGTAGTTTATGCAAATGAAAGAACTCCTAGGAGGTGGAGAGTGTGTGCTAAATACTCTGTAACTGCAGTTTTTAATCTAAGTTTTCTAGTACCAGTCTGGTGTCTAAGGTGGTGTGTGACAACTTCAGTCTCCAAAAACCCTTGTAACAAGATTTAAAAATTCTGAAGTTGAAGGTGAGCATTTTCCAGGAGATATCTAGAAGTCAATTTTTTTTTTCCCAAGAGAAAAGGAACAAGAGTCCAATTAGAGAGCATTTCCTTTAGGAGTAATGCTTCATTATACCAGTTCCAGAATACTCTAACCCAAACTGCAGCCTCTAGACTTTGACTATAAATCTCTTTGCTAAATTACTCAGAATTCATTTTAACTTCGATCCTTTTCAGGGTAACCTCAGGCTAACTTGGTATTCAAACTCCCTTCACTGGACTTTTTTCTTTTCTTCTCTTCCTCTCTCACTCACATCATTGTGATGTCTTTTACATCATTGTGCAGTCCCCATAAAATTCCCACCACCAGTTTACCCATGAACCATTACCATAGTCCCTTGTGCTCTTCTCTCCCCTGTTTTAATCCCTTTTTTTCTCCCTCCCTCGCAGGTTGTCTTTAATTTGTGGTTGCCTGCTGGTTTTGTTGTTGTTGTTGTTGTTATTATTATTATTGTTTTTTCCATGATCCCTTATTTAGATCCCTGTAAATGAAACCATTCAATATTTTTCTTTTTCCTTCTGGCTTATTTCACTGAGCATGATCCCTTCTAGCTTCATCCATGTAGCTGTGAATGACATGAGTTTATCTTTTTGATTGTTGAATAGTATTCCATTGTGTACAGATAGCACATCTTCTTGATCCAGTCATCTGTTTTTGGGCATTTGGGTTGTTTCCAAGCCTTGCCTATTGGAAATAATGCTGCAGTAAACATAGGGGTGCAGTTACTCTTTTGGTTTAATATTTTTGTGTCCTTTGGGTAGTTCCCTAGGAATGGAATTGCTGGTTTATATGGTAGCTCCATTTTTTGTAGTTTGAGGGACCTCCACACAGCTTTCCATAGTGGTTGGACCAGTTTACATCCCCACCAGCAGTGTAGGAGTTCCTTTTTCTCCATATCCTTGCCAACATTTCTTGATGCCTGTTTTTTTAATGTGCGCCATTATTCAACAGCACACATACTAAAATTGGAGCCATACAGAGAAGATTAGCATGGCCCCTGTGGAAGGATGTCATGCAAATTCGAGAAGCCTACCTTTCTTTCTTTTTTAGTGGTTACCAGCAACTCTTCTCCTTCCCAGCTGAAGGTGTCCTACCTAGTCTGCTTACTTTGGTAAAATGTGGATCTACTTAACTAGTTAGCTTGCTCATTAGATTTATTCATTAGATTTATTCATTATTCATTATTTACTCATTAGAGAAAAATCATGCTGCTTCTCTATCCCCTCTTTGTTGGGATAAAGTTGAAAAGAGCCTGCCATCCACTGACAGTGGATCTTTAACAAGAGAGTGACTGGTTAAAAGAAAGTCCTTGTCCATTATAATTAAAAAGAATAATCTGTGCCAAGCTTTTTTTTCATTGTTACCTGTTTTTTAAATTTAGTTTTTTTGGGGACTTATGTTTTTGCTCTCCCACATGTGTGTGTTCCACTTGCCCTCCACCAAACTGCCCATGCTTCTTCCACAACAACCTATTAAGTTGAAGAAAGAAATTATACAAAACAAAGTTAAAGATTTTTTTGTTCTAGGGGCCTCCCTGGTGGCGCAGCGGTTGAACGCTGCGCTGTGGAGCTGTCAGCAGCGTACGATGTGGGTTCGATGTCCAGCCTGGGAGAATCCCACATGGTGCGGCAGACCTCTCCTGCCTCGCCCGCTGCTCCCCTCAGCAGTGTATTGCTGATCTGCCTGTTCTGCTCCCCACTCTGTCTCTGGTGGGCTCTCTTGCCGCCCCGCGCCTCTGGCCTGTATCCCAGCTAGTTTGTATAAATAAATATTTTACAAAAATTTTTTTTTTGTTCTAAAGATACTATAAATATTCAAAAAATGTTGAAAACAGTTTGCATGGTACTTTACTCAATAGCTCAAAAATGTTTGTGATTTAACAAATTAAGAGAAAAGATGAATTTGTATACTAGCAACTATAATTCCAAGCAAAATCTAATTATGATCCTACAGACAATACAGTCAATCAGTATTTACAAAGTAATCCTTTCTGTATGGAAGAGGCTTCTGGAGAGAGTTGCATTTGTATTGGGACTGAACAAATGGATTGAAATAGTCCATGGGTACACATATTTCAGTGGCACTAGGACTACTTTTAATAGAATATAATTATAGGTACAGCAGTCTGAACAAGACCAAGGGAGTAGGAAATCATGAGTAACTCCTGAAGACAAGGAGTAGAAAGAGCTGTATGAGACACTGAGGGTATAAAAATTGTGTTAGATAGTATAATGATGGGAGATGGAGAAGATGGACAGATGTTGGTGGAGATCAGGTTATGAAGAGTCTTAAGTAACTGGGCTTTGTAGGCAGTGGGTGCCACTGAATTTGGGCAGGGCAATAACATGGTGACAGTAGTAGTCATTGTATGCTCCATGGTGTTAGTGGTAAGCATTAGAACCATCGGCCTGAAGATAAGGAGACCAACTAGAAAGCTCTTTCATGACTCTGGGTGTTACAGACTTGACTGGAGATTCAGATCGTATCTCTAGATATGTTGACATATGAGACAGACCCAGGTTTGATGGGACTTAAAAATTATACAATTTGGAGGAGCCCCCTTTAGGATAAACAAAACAAAATCACAAGTAAAACATTGTTATGTTTCTTCCCAGGTCATGTGAACTAAAGGGGGCATGTAAATGAGGGCCCTAAGCCCAGCTTCATGGTAAATAAACCTTTTAGTGAAAACTAGTAGAGTTTCTGAGTTAGAATGAAATGCCCCTCTCATTATTAAATACAGCTGCTGCTTCTGGAGTGGGAGGCTTTATGAAAACTCAAGTACAACTAAATGCACAAAGGCTATAGGGCCAAAAGCAAAAAATATATATTTATTTCATCTTTACAACTTTTAAATTAACAATTTTTCAATACCCAAACCATTTATGAAGTTTAAGAACATTTGCACAATTGAAAGCATAGGATGGGTATTTTCAGATCCTTGGGCCAAACTGCCTGGGTTAAAATCTGATGTTATCAGCTTAACTATGAAAATTGCATAGAATAGTGTCTGGCATATAATAAGTGCTCAACACATATTAGTTATTACATTTATCAATGGAGAGTTTAAAAGTAAAATTAATGAAAATGAGTTCAACACAAGATAAGATGTTAATTGCTTCTAAACATCATTGAATGTGGAGATTATTACCATTGTTATCTGTGTTTAGTTTTGCAAATTGATTCTCAAAGAAGTCATCTATTTTCTGTGGCTCAAGTGGTTCTTAGTTGGCTATGCATTGAATTACTTGGGAGTACATTCTAATTCATACTTTTGTCAGGACCCCTTCCTGAACAATTCCATTGAAACCTGTGAGATGAGCTTGGCTTCAGGGTGTCTTACAGGCTCCCTGATGACTTTGCTAGCTACAGTCAGAGCAGGAAGTCAAGTTGTGTGACCTCCCAGTGCCTTGCCATGACTGAACACTTACTCAGGCCCAGACCAACCTGACTTCGGTAACAACTGAGATTACCTGAGGAAGATTAAGTTTGTTTTTCTATTTTATTATGCTACCAAAATAAATCATAACTCATAATTAAAATAGATAAGTTAAAAAATCCTTTCCACTCATTCTTAGCCAATAGTACCTTATTCTAAAGCCTAACCTCTTCACAAATCTCCATAACAATGATTCTTTTTACCCTGTTTGTTGCTATTCCTGGTTCTCTTAACTTACTTAGTTTTCAATATGAAAATCCTTCCTGGAGCATTTATAAAACCCTGAAAACAATGGCCCTTACATCAATAATCACTTCTTTAATACTTCTAGGTGGTGGACTCTGCCAGCTCCTTATGTGCATCGTCTTTTTATCTTTAGGAGCTTGCATATGAAGTAGACACAACAATTTTATTGATGGGAAGTGATTTTTCTTGTTAAAATCCCAGGTTTGAGGTACCCTTTAAGGGTATGTGTCCTAGAAGAGAGGTAGAATAGATTAGTGACTGAGAACACTAATGTTGGGGTTAGATAGACTTGGCAAGTCATCAACCTCTTTGTACTTTGCTTGTCTCATCTGAAAAATGGGATACACTCATCTTGTGGATTTATTGTAATTATTATGAGGATAATAATACCACAGAGAAGTGGTTCTTATAGGTGACAATTATTAATAAATTAATGCAGCAGATTTGTTGTTATGAGACGGTTCTTTTAAATACATTAGGTTCTTAGTAGGTTAAAACCTTTATTAGTATTTACCTCACAAGAAAGCATGTTGCTTATAAAAAATTAGGATATCAAGCAAGTGAAAAGGAAAAAAAATCATCTTTAATCCAACTTCAGAGAGAATTTAAGCTTTTTTCTACACTCTGTTTTCTATACATAGGCACACAATTAGAATGGGATAGCATACATTACTGTTCTTTAAATGCCTTTTCTATGTTTTCTCTTTTACTATATCTTTGCTTTTAGGCTTGCAAATGGATGTTTATGCTTATGATGTTTAATTATTAAAAGTAAATTAGGCCCTTGCCATAGGGTCATGTGTGAGCAAGGATTTGCTGTTTTATATGAAGTAATTTGCTTGTTTTTGTGGCAAGTTTTATTTTATTTATCTTAGAGTTAGGATAGTGAGGTAGGAAGAGGGTTTCCTGGAGAAAATCGTCAGAAACCCTTTCCTAATAAGTAGGTTTAGGCGGGAGATTCTGGGGATGCTTGCAATGCAAGAAGGAGCTAATGTCAAATGGAATCCTAGGACCAGGGCAGAAACTAATCCTAGACTTGTGAGAGGCTTGATATAAACATGGTAATTGGCTGGACTATATTTAAAAATAGAACTCTGACCCACAACTTGCAGCAACCAGCCCAGGAAACCAACCCCCTTATCTGTAACAAACAGTTCAGGATGCCGGTCTGTTATTAAGTCAGCCTTGCAGGAAGTCAGATCTACCTCTAGTTATAATTTCAGGAGCAAAATAATAACTTCTGTAACTATCAGCCTGAATGTCCAGGACTTAATTAATAATTGCCAGCTCTTTACTTTTTGTCTACACTTTCAACTTAGGGCCAACCAGAGAAGTCAATTGCCTAACCAGTCACATATGATACTGTCTTCTAGCTAACCCAGAGATAGCTTCCCCATGTCAACAACCTCCCTGTACACCGGAAACCTTCCTTTTCCACTAGAAGGCTTTCCCACTCCTCTGCCTAAGTCTTTGCCAAAACTCAAGTGACAGTGACTGACAACCTTGCTCAAGCAAGCGCTGGATAACCTTTGCTTTTCTCATTTAATTGGTCATCATTTATTTTCACATTTGCTTGATGTCTAAATCAGGCTGCTTATGTGTGACCATTATCAGATAGGCCCTCTCTCTTTTTTGGAATATTGGATCTCTTTTTGTGAGGTACAGGATATTTTTTGGAAGGTGGGGATCCTAACTTACTTATCTCAGTATCCCTAGTGCTAGCATTGATCTGGTTCATAATGATGATTGTTGAAAAGAAAGGGAAAGAGATTTTGTCCACAAGGTTTAGGCCCTATCTTTTCCGATATGGAAGCAGAAAAGCCCAATGTGATGAGTCCATTTTGTTTTGACAGAATAAATATCATTCCAAATTCTAGCTTAAATGTAAAGCAAATTGGAATTGACCTAGTGGTGGGGGAAATTCACAGCTTGAGGGATGTTGCAAAATCTCTAGAGAAGTATTCTTAAATCTTTTTGGCAGAACTCTTCCCTTTTTGTTTAACACCTTCCTCTAGTCTAAACCCATGTGAATTTTGAGGGAAATTTAATTAAAAAATTTTCTTTTGCCCTAGTTAAATGGAAGCAGGTGCTATTCAGACAGTAAAGAAAACCATAGCTAAATTAGTTTGGCTTTCCTGTTATCCCTCTTTCCCAGATAACTGAAATGTGACCTGTTGTCAGTTGAAATCAAGTTTCTCTGACGCTTCTCTGCTGCCGATATATCTTGACTAGAAGTCCCACACCTCAGTTACATCAAGTTAGTGCTAGACTCCCTCCTTCAAAACAGAAATACTGTCCGCAAATGGCGCCTGGAATACTAGGTTTATATGTTGTCCTTAACTGTTGTTTCTTCTAGGGAGTCTCCAAATTTAAACAATGAAGCAATTTTATTTTGCATCTAAAACTTTCCTTTGTGGAAGCAAAATCTAAAGGGAAGTAAATGGAGCAATTCATTCTGAGAAATTTCACACACATCTCAGGGCAGTAATATTGTTTACTGTATTAAGCACAATTATTAGGATCCCTTCACTAGATTATAAACTCTACAAGGGCAGGGACCATGCCTGTCTATTTCTGTGTTATTGAACTTGATATATAATAATACTTAATAGGATTTTCACAATGCATTATGGGGAACTTGGAATTCAAAAGGTGCTAAAATGTATCAGGCACAGTGTTATCGTGGTAAAACCAACTACAAAGACCTTATAAAATAAATGCAAACATCAACAAAACTTCTGGCAGAGAGGTTATTTTGACTAGGGATTTGTTAGTAGCCAATTTTCTGTTCTCCTTTTCTTAATAGAGTCCTTGGTGAGCCTGAAAGTTCTGCCCAATAGGATTGAAAGGATCTCAAGATAAATAACCTGATTACTTTATTCATCACAGAGGACAAAATATGCCAAGTTACCCTACTCTGGTTTGTGAGTAGGCATTTAATAGAACATCGTAATGAACTAAAACTACAGCAAAGGAAAACAATCCTGTGTCCCTGATGGTCCTAAAGAAAATGCTTTTCTCAAATTTTGCTGGTTAATGAAGAGAAACTTTCCTCAACTAGCATATTACCTCTTTGTAAACAGCCTCTGTAATCAGTTTTGTTAACTCTGAGCCATCTCTTTGTTCAACCAAATTCGCACTACATCTATCACCTGGTTTTCTCATATCTTCTCAGCAGTCTCAGTGGGTGGGTAGAAGGTGGGAAAAGAAGGGATTGCGAAGATGAATCTTTTAGTATTGATTTATGTGGTGGGTATAAGGGGTTGTCACTCAACATTCATTTCAAACCCCTCTTACTATGTCTTCGTATATTGTAAGGGCCAAAAAGCTAAAAACTGTATTTCTCAAACGCTCTTGCAGCAGAGTTGTAGGCAGGATTTAGAGGCTTTCTTATTTGGAAGGCAGAAGGGAGGCAGCGGCATTGTTCCTGCTGGCAGCGATAATTGAGGGCCATGTGGTTTCTCTGTAGCTCTGTTAGCCAAAGCCCCAAGGCCTGGCTCCTAGTGTCATGGGTGTTGAGAGGCAGGACATAGAACACCTTCATTGCCAGTGCAGATGGTTTTAGTCCTCGTGGAGTCCTACAGCCAGGAGCCACAGTGGGGCTCAGTGAGGTCTCTTCCTCATGGCAGTGGAGTTGTGTTTGTAGCACAGCTTCTCAATCAGCAGGCTCCAACCTTGGTGGCCTGGTTTTGCTGTGCAGCCTGGGAGTTGTTCCTAGGAGAGCTAGAGTTTCTTTTATTAGTCCTCCTCAGGCTCTGTAAGCCATTTTGTACACCATACTAACCATCTTTCTTCTTAAACTAGCCAGATTGGATTGTTTACTCTGCAGTGGAAACCTGACTACTTCATCTCTGGAGTAAGGAACTGATTCAAACTTTCTGAGTTAGATATTATTGAGGGTTGTTCTCTTTGGTTCTTTTGCTTTTGTTTTCAGACAATTATTTGCAAAATCACTGATGTGTTACTTTTGGTTCCTGAATTCCAAACTATTATGTATTTCTCCATTGTATTCTAGTAAGTGATAAGCAATTAGAAATCCAGAGTTAGGGGTTTTAATGTGTTGAATGTAATATTGAATCTGTTACATATTGAATTCTGATACATTCAGAAAAGTGTTGCATCTACTAACTTATCCATCTACCTACTTACCTATCCAAGATAATTCTGAACTTAGAATTACTTTGTCTGTTGTTAATGAGCCTTTGCTCCTGGATGTCTCACAAACCTCTGGTTCATGTATAGCATGAAAATAATATCAATAATCACTATAATATAGCATTATGTTTGTGTCTTCTTTTTTTATGATGTTTGAAAACATGGTCCCTTATGTCAGAGTTAAGGAAGATATTGCAATAAAAGAAAATTAAGTTTCCAAGAAGTATAATTTATTGAAAGCCATGTGGTTACTTGATCAATAGTATAATCGGGCCTTTGCCATGTCAGAAAAACTTATCTTTGACAACAAGAAAAGCAACTGCCTGTTGCAGCAGGTTTCCTCTAACAACTAGCCAAGAATAGTCTCAAATATCTAACGGTGATAGCTCTCATGGGTGCTTAGGTGGTGGGAGTGCTCAGGTAACTACCCTGAGGGGGGAAATCCTCTACTGTCATAACACTGGCAGAAACACTAACCAGAAAAAATAAACTAATTAAAAAATTCAGTGGAATAAAGATACAGTGAATCACTCAAAAAGTGGCTTATACCTTTAGAGTCATCAGTTTCTTTGCAAAAGGCTGTGGCATAGACAGATGTGGAATGAAGGGAAAGAGACAGGATTCAAGCTGAAATGATTCCTTGCACCATCTGTTAGTGCTGAGGCAAGCTTGGATTACAGCTTTACAACTTTATTCCATAAAACATGGATGTGAAAACTGCCTTAAGGAAAAGACATTAAGATGGGTGGGGCAGTGATGGAGGAGTGTGGGGTGACTTGTGGAGAAGGATAGCGGACTACCTGCGGGGCTTAGTACCTTAGTTAACACTTTTTGCTATTGTTTTTCTTGCTCTTATTCCCATTCTTAGAGTCTTTCAAAAGAATGTTGTGAGTTTAAGGAGAATGAGAATGAAGCATTCTTTTCCACCAGATATCTCTTTAGGCCTTTTGGCTATGTCTTTTCTGGACTTTGTTTCAGCTTTACTAGTACATGAAGAGGTTTCCTTTTGCTGTGGGAGGATTTACACAAAACCAACCGTTTCATGGCCCTATCTGTAATGTGCTTTAAAGTCTTTTCTGAAGGTGAAATTTATTTAAAGGAAAGTCTATTTCCTACTAGTTGGAACTGTGTCTAGAAGTGTGACTCATGCAATTGATCCCAAGAGCTTTGATAGTAGAAACTTGTCTTAGAGCAAACTAAAAGATGTTAACCTTTATAATGCCAAAGATCTAT
Source organism: Scalopus aquaticus (assembly GCA_004024925.1). Taxonomy (NCBI): domain Eukaryota; kingdom Metazoa; phylum Chordata; class Mammalia; order Eulipotyphla; family Talpidae; genus Scalopus; species Scalopus aquaticus. The sequence continues at coordinate 48,493 of PVIJ01011673.1, forward strand.
CTTAGGTGGCCTTGCCATTAGGAACTGAAACATTTCCAGTGCCTTTTCCTGATTTTCTTTGATTGGAAAGACAAAGTAACTGATTGGCAATCAAACATAAACCTGTTGGAGTGTGGCAAACTCTCATCACAGGAGGTAAATTGATGGTTGAAAGGTTGGAGACTTAGGCTCTGCCTTCAGAACTTGCCTCAGAAGCTGTGCCTGTGGTGTGTATAGAATCTGGGCTGGGAAGGGCCTCTGGTCATATCCTTGTATCATGAAAACTGGATGCACTTTCCATACAGACAGACCGGAGTTTACCAACTTACTAGCTGTTACTAAATGAGGGTGAAGATCTCTTGGGACAACAGTAAGCGGGCAGCCAGGGCCCACCTCAGCGCAGTTGCAGGCACTCACAGGCGGGACCGTGAGATGACGCTGCAGCAACAATCGAAAGGTCAGGATACTGGATACTGAACCAGCCCTGACCAGACAGGAACAAAGGCAGCAGCACTGGAAGGCAATGCTACTGGACAATTAACAGCTCTCAGAGGTGACCCAGAAACAGAATTCTGGTCACTACTGGCCACTAGTGTTACAGCTCTTTGTAAGTCGTTGGCCCACACCAACAAAAAAAGCTGCTTAAGACATCAGGCCTGAGGCCTGGTGCGCCTTCCAGGCCTTGTCAGAGGCAAACAAACAAGAGGAAGGAAGCAGCCCATGGCCTCTGTAAAGCTCTTTGATTCTCTGCAAAACTTTTCAGTTTCTCTTCTCCTTTTGGAGGTTGCTGCTGGATGCTTCTGAGAGCATCCAGAATGAGCAAGCAAGTGTCCAGTCTAAGCATATGAGTCTGAGTGAACAAGTAGAGCAAGTCCAGTGTATCCCAAGTGACGATAGGAGTGCAAACCTCCTTCTTCCCCCCCACAAGCTGCCTGCCTTACATCCTTTCAGGTCTCCCCCCCCTCCCACCAGTCTGTCTGGACTGATTTCAACCCCGTGTCTAATTGGACCATTTACCAGTCAGCTCATCGCTCGCGCCTGATAGTCCATTCCATACTCCAGGCACCTAATCCACGGGTCTCTCCACTGCCTGCATCTGGAGGGAGCCACAGCATTGGAGTTGGCCCCATCGGGCCCCAGGTGCTGTATGCCTGGGGTAGTGTGGTAGGGGAACTACTGCTATCTACCATCCCTGCTGGCCTGTGTCAGCAGCCTGAGCTCCAGTGGGGCCACTGGTATTAGGCAGTAAAATGCTCACCACCTGCTGCTGCTTGCACTGTCTGCAAGCAGTGCTCTGGGACCATGTGCTGGAGCCTCAAGGCAGGCGGTGGAGAGGCGGGGCACAAGCGGGGATTTTCTCTGGTTTCACTTTGATTCAAATCTGACCTTCCCTATTTCTCTGTTTGCTAGGAACATGAAGATAATATGTAGTTTTCTTGTCTATATATCTCAACACCCCTATATGTAAACAAACATTCTCCTCATAATAATTTTGTAAGGCAGGCAGCCAGGAAGGTTAGTGTCTTTATATTAGGGGTGGGAGAATTGAAATGATGCAAACCTTGGAGAATCCAGAATGACTTTGTTGGTGTCAGCGCTTCAGAATATGACACACAAATAGAAATGAAGACTGTTCATTTACACAGGGAGTAAGGAAAAGAGAGAATGGGAAAGAGTAAAAGAGAATTTATTGGTCATCATGTGAGTAGAGGCTGTTTGCTCTATCCCATACACCATCCACTCAGCTGAGATTGGGGTCCAGCAAGAGATTAGAGCCACAAGTGGGAGCTTGCTGAAAAAGCAGGAGCTAACTAGAAAAGCTCCAATCTCCACCTACCTGTTTTGTCTTTTATTTTTAATTATTTTTCTAATATATATATATATATTTATTGTTATTTATATCTTTTACATTTTGTATTCCCCTTGGGTAACCCACCACCAACTCACCCGTGATCCATCTCCGTGGTCCCTTGTGTCCTTTTCTACTCCATTTTGTGCCCTTATCCTCCTCCCCGCCCCCCGCTGAGTGTCTCTCCTATTTGGTTTCCCTATAGTCCTGTTATATCTTTTAAAGTTCATCAGCTTGTCCTACTGCACTTCCCCATTCCAGAAATCCCACTCTGAAAGTCAGGGTGTGGAGCTGGGAGACTCACTGCTCTCCTATATAATTAGTGTAAGAGCCACTAAGAAAACAGAGGTGGTGAGAGACAATAACAGAAGTCCTAATCTGGAGTTTACGGACTTTAACTGCCTGAAAATGAATACAAAAACATTTTGGTGTGCTTTGATTGCATTTTTGATTTGATAACGTTTATCAGATTCTCAGAGGGGTCTGGGTCCCTCCCCAAAAGCTTAAGAACCACTGTAGTTAAGGTCCTCCTAGACTAAAGAACTGTCTGAAGCAATGTAGCGGCAGGAAGACACAGGGCAGGTTGGCTATGATCTGGGCAGACGGGTAAAGGAGGAGTCCTGGAGCCCTCAGTGGCTTTTGCAGGCTTTTAATTATCTTTCTGTATTATTTGTAGAGAGGCAACCATGTACAAGCAGACTGTTCTGGCAGGCCTCCAAGCCCCTGGCGAATATTCTCTCTTTTTGGGCTCTCTGAGTTCTCTCATGGTCTCAGCTGCACCCCACCACATGGTCCGCTGCCGCCATGCTCTGTTCTCTGCTGCTCCTGTTGCTGCTGCTGCCCTCATAGGCTCAGTCTTTCCAGGCCCCGGTGCGCCCACTCACGCATGTCCTACTCCAGGTGCTGCTATCAGGCATGTGTGTAAGGCCACAGGGGTCTATCATTGATACTGATGGTGGGAGGAAAATCCTGATCATTCTTTCCTTTACCCTGCAAGCAGTTCATGGCTTATAGATTCATACAGGATGAATAACATAGTGGCTGGAATAACACTTTCATTAGAATCCCCTGGGCTGATTCTAAAGTGCAAATTCCTAGGCTCTAACTTACACCTACAGAATAAGTGTTTCAAGAAATATAACTGGAGAAACTAGCATTTCAGCACCTTTTCCAGGTGATTTTTATGGCTGTTAAAATTTGGCAGTCTGCTGGTGTGGTGAACAAACCTGCCTTTGGCCCTAAACCACCAAGCATTGAGCCATCACAGCTGGGGGAAATTGAAAGTCTGACTTCAGTTTCCTCATCTGCAAAATGAGAAGAATAATCATACCTCTTTCACAAAATGTTCAGAAATATTCTGCACAGTGATTCTTAGGCACTCAGTAAGTTAATATAAACATTCATTAATAGAAGCACTCAAAGACACACCATAGCAGGATGGATCAAAAAACAGAACCCAACCTTCTGCTGTCTACAAGAAACACATTTAATTGCAAAAGATAAACAGAGATTAATAGTTAAAGGATGGAAAACAATCCTACAAGCAAATGGACCAAGAAAGAAGGCAGGAACAGCTATACTTATATCAGATAAAATAGACTTCAAACTTAAGAAGGTAAAAAAAGACAAAGCTGGTCACTACATCATGATAAAGGGGACAATAAAACTGGAGGATATAACAATCATTAACATATACTCCCTAAAAGAAGGAGCACCAAAATATATCAGACAATTGTTATCGTCCCTAAAAACAGACATTAAAGAAAATAATACATTGTAGGAGACTTCAACACCCCACTTTCTCCATTGGACAGATCAAGAAGACAAAAAGTAACCAAGGACATTAAAGCTCTAAATAAGGACCTAGACCACATGGGATTAACAGATATCTATCGATCACTTCACCTCCGAAAAACTGAATACACATTTTTCTCAAGTGCGCACGGAACATTCTCCAGGATCGATCACACATTAGGCCACAAAACAAACCTCAACAGATACACTAAGATCAAAATCGTACCAGCCTTCTTCTCCGATCATAAAGGAGTCAAACTGGAAATAAATCATAAAAAGGAAAAAATAAACCTCCTTACCTCTTGGAGACTGAAACCCACATTAATGGAAAACCAATGGATCAACGAAGAGATCAAAGAAGAAATTAAAAAATATCTAGAACTGAACAACAACGAGGACACAACTTTGCAGAACGTCTGGGACACAGCAAAAGCAGTAATAAGAGGAAAATATATAGCATTATAAGCTCATATCAAGAAACAAGAAACAAAGAAACAATTTAATCTCACATCTCAAAGAACTAGATATGAACAACAAAAACCTGCAAAAGACAGTTTAAGAAAGGAAATAATAAAAATCAAAGCAGAACTAAATGAAATGGAAATAAAAAAAATCCAGAAGATTAACGAGACCAAAAGCTGGTTCTTTGAAAAAATAAACAAAATAGACAAACCACTAGCCAGGCTTCCAAAGAAAAAGTGAGAGAAAACACAAATAAATAGGATCATAAATGAAAAAGGAGAAATCACAACGGACACAGCAAAAATAAAAAAAATAATCAGAGACTACTATAAACAGCTATACGGAAACAAGTATAACAATCTAGAGGATATGGACACATTCCTAAAACTATACAATCACCCAAAACTAGACAAAGAAGATATAGAACACCTAAACAGACCAATCACAAGCAGTGAAATCGAAACAGTAATTAAATACCTCCCCCAAAACAAAAGCCCAGGACCAGATGGTTTCACAAATGAATTCTACCAAACATTAAAAAAATGAAATAGTTCCTATATTACACAAACTCTTTCAAAAAATCGAGAAGGAAGGAGTACTACCAAACACATTCTATGAAGCAAATATCACTCTAACACCAAAACCAGACAAAGACAACACAAAAAAAGAAAATTACAGACCAATCTCCCTAATGAATACTGATGCAAAAATATTTAATAAAATCTTGGCCAATAGGATCCAACAATGCATCCATAAAATAATACACCACGACCAAGTGGGATTTATTCCAGGGACACAAGGATGGTTCAACATCCGAAAATCAATCAATGTAATCCAACACATCAACAAAAAGAAAAATAAAGACCATATGATCATATCAATAGATGCTGAGAAAGCATTTGACAAAGTACAACACCC